>JASDQU010738707.1:201390-270997 GCA_032191745.1 Picea mariana
TATTTTTACCTTTCCCATTCCAACAATTTTGCATGGTGCATCATCACCCAAATGAACCTGTCCAAAATCACCTTGAACATAATCTAGAAAATGTTTCCTATGAGGTGTGGCATGAAATGAAGCCCCTGAATCTACTACCCAAGACTCAAAAATATTATCTACAGAAAGAATCAATGCATCTTGTAACACATCACCTGTTACATTTGCTTCCTGATTTCTCTCCTGCTGTCCATCTCTTTGTTTCTTTGGAGCTCTACAGTCTTTCTTCAGATGTCCTTTCTTCCCACAATTCCATCACTCTATATTTCCAAGTTTGGATTTGGATCTGCCCTTCCTAGAATTCCCATGGTTCTCGAAACCCTTTCCTCTATCCTTTGGTCTTCCCCTATTCTCCATGTTTAACGCATTTCCTGATGTCTCACCTGTGCTTTTCCACCGCATTTCCTCACTAAGGATAACACCAACAACATCATCAACTTTTAAAGTATTTGAACCAGAGACAGAGTTACTTACAGCCATGACCAAGCCGTTCCAGCTTTCTGGCAATGAGCACAATATTAGAAGAGCCCTGACCTCATCATCAAAGTCCACTTTTACAAAAATTATTTGATTAGTAACCGTATTAAAATCATTTAAATGATCTGAAATAGACCCACCTTCCGACATCTTCATATTAAATAATCTCTTCATTAGAAATACCTTATTGGACGGCAAGGGTTTTTCATACAATTTGGCCAATGCGTCCATCAAACCCTTCATTGTCTTTTCTTTGGAAATATTGAAAGCCACTGACACTGCCAGGCTCATCCGTATCGTTCCTAGAGCCTTTTTGTCAAGAATCTCCCATTCTTCTTCCTTCGTAGCCGTCGACTTCTTTGCTATTCCACCCAATGGTAGGAATAGATCCTTCTGATATAAATAGTCTTCCATCCGCATCTTCCATAACTGGTAGTTTTGGCCGTTAAATTTATCGACCCTAAACTTTCCATCTTTTGACATTGCTCCCACTCGAACCAGGAACCCTCTTTTCCTGTGAGTTACCTTTCGCTCTGATACTAGTTGTTAGAAAAACAGGACCGTGGAGAAATAAAATAAAACAAATGCGGAAACAAAACACAGAAGATACATAGTACAATAGAGACATAGATTTACGTGGTTCACCCAGTGTGGGCTATGTCCACCAGAGAAATTTCCAGGTCCTTCCTTTATTATTATCCAACATATGAAGGGATACAACCTACAACAAACCCACTGTAACTTCCTCTTCTTTCTCTCATAGTCTCCTATCTTAGAATACAATATTCGCCATCATACATAGCTGCAATACATTTCCCTCATAAAAGAGGGTTGGCTTCTAGGGCAAAAAACCCTAACATAATCTCTATCGTTAGATCTGCGACCTTATAATGAACAATCCAGATTTACAATGAAATGAAAATATACATTTACAAGGAAATTTTTCCTTCAGGGGCCCGCTTGCCCCTAGACCCCCCAGCCAAGAGGATAGCCCCCCTGGACCCCGTAGAGGGGGTACCCCTCCTCTGCACTCCCCCGTGTGGAAGATTGTACATACTTCTGGGGTGTAAATACTTCATGGGGTATAAACACGGTTGAAAGTAAAAGACCCCTGAATCAAGAAGATAATTAGGCTCCACAACCAACAATATGCCATTGATATATGTTGTGCACTTAAGGTAATGTCACGTAGAGAGTATATTGCATGATAATTGAATGTTGAGTGATGGAAATTGTGCACATGAACAATGTATAGTATGGTCATGTTGAATGCCTCACTTCCCCTCATCATTGCAAAAACTTAGTTCCAACAACCCCTCTAGATGCGTCATGTGAGACTTCACTTGCTTGCAGGTGATGCCGAAAGGGCCAATGTCTAAGGTTTTTTTTGGTTTATTATCTTTGAACCTAGGGTTTTCCCACTGCATGCCAACACAGTGGCAACACTTCTATGTAACATTTGTCTTGCCCCTTGTGAAAGGATTTACACAAAGGTGATAGATTTTACGATAACATTTTGGCACCATTGTCGAGGAGAATTGAGTTATTATTCTTGGAAATCTGAAGTCTATGCTTCAATATTATTTTTATGAATATACATCAAATCCTAACCTATTGTTCTCATCTGGAGACTCCATTGAGGGAAGAATCCCTTTTCCCTATGCAAATTTTTAAGGATCTATCCTTGTAAGGTGAAACAAGCATTGTTGTAAGGGAATTTAAGATTCACTTTGGTAGATCCATTCATATGATTTTGTAAAAAGGTGTCATCCTATTTTAATATTATATATGAAGTTGCATATTCTCAAATGAAGGAATTATGGCACCATGGGAACTTCATGAAATGTTTCCTTCTCTTGATATTAAGAATGTTCCTGGATACCCGAATCCATTTTTTCCAGATTGGGGGGATGATTGTCCAAAATTTGATGGTGATCCATCATCGACCATTACTCATGTTGTAAAATTATTGAAATACACCTCATAAATAAATGTGATACATTAAGATGTGCTTATAAGATTATTTTTATTGTCTTTGGATTCAAGGATGATTTTAGGGTCTAAATTTTGTTCATGGGCTAATTTTCCATGGTTTTTCCCAAAAGAAGATTCATCATTCTAAAAATGATTCGCCCAAATTCTATAGGAAAAAATTATTTTACCTCAAAAATCGCCAAAATGTTATACAAACGATATAAAATCCTTAGAAATTTGAATATTTTTACAAAATTATTGCCAAACATTTATAGTTGGCATATGAAGGATTAGTCAGATTCGCTAAGGTTTCTACATTATAAAACAAATTTCCATCCTTAAAATCATCCCTTCTCTGGAAGAAAAACAAAAGGATTGGGTCAAAATGCTTGTAGTCCAAAGAATATATCTTCTATTGCAAATTTCATTGAGAAATTTCTCAAGAATTGGGGCTCCATATTTCACATGTATGAAGACACTCTTTAAACCCTATTGAAGATGAAGAAGACATTGTTGAATAAAAATAACCTAAATAAGAGATTCATCAAGGAAGATACCAAACCTATGAAGAAGAGAAAGGGCCACCTCATGAATCCATTGAAGAAAAGGAAGACTTGGATGAAACACAACATGTTGAAGATCAAAGCCATGATGATAACCTGATAGAAGAGAGTGTCTTTATTCACAAATAAAAGCGTATGGTAAGTTGTACTCCTTTCCAAGATTTTGATTCCTATGATGCATCCTTTGATTATTTGTAAAGTGAATATTTTTCATAGAAGCCCTTAGATTTGGTGAATTTTTCATTTGATGAGGAACATGGTAACCATGATACTGGAAATGTTGATGATTTTCTACGCATTGTAAGGCATAAATGGGATATGATTTTTTCTCATTTTTATGGGGATCCCATTTATGATACTTATACACGTGCTTTTGAGCACATCCTAGGAGGTACGATACATATTTTTTGAGCACTTGGGGTTATTTTGTGAAGAAGATTTGCAACCACCCTTATGCTCAAATTTTGGTTAACATTCATGTGAGCACTCTTATGGGACTATGATTGACCCAAAGCAACAAGAATGTCATAGGAGAAATTTCTAGCCATATTTTCCTCGTCCTGTTAGCTATATGTCATTGGAGGTACAACTGGAAATTATGTTTTTGGTGATGAGATATATATGGGGAAAATGTTTTCAACCTATGGTTTGTTGCAAGGATTTCCAACCACATATAAAAGCACAAAAAACCCTAAGTTGGGAGCTTCTTTTTTTTCAAGATCTGAATTCACCTCACACTTTTCATCTTCATCCTCTTCAGAAAATCATGAGGTATTTTTCAGGTTTCTCATGATTCCATATCAAGCCTTTGGGAGTGACATTGTAAATGAAATATGAGGTTTCCATATTTTGAAGTACATAGATTAGTGTTACAATATGAAAGGATTGCATTATGAAGGCCTTTCTTTGAGAAAGTATGATCCATCATTAATATATTGCAACCTTATTCAAAGATGTATAGAGAAACCTTATAAATGCAAATCTCGACATGATTACATTACTATTACTTTCCCTCATGAGTTGGATTTTGTGTTTGGTTATGGTGTAATGTTTGTCCTAGATCATCACCATTTTTTTCTCGACATTTCCTTGTTTTGGTTCATAACTAAGCACAAGGGTAGAATTTTTTACCTTGATGGGATGTTAGGATGGTTTCACTAGTTGTATGATTATACCTAGCACTTTTGTTGTCCTATAGCATTAGGTAGGTTAATGTTAGGTCATATTGTGTGCTTGCATATTGATTGTACTTTATTTTGATTGATGTTTGCTATTAATTGATCCTATACATCCATGACAACTTAGCCTTATACATGCTTTTTTCAATATATATATATATTAATGAAAATGAAAAAAAAAATCGGCATTTTATTTTAAACCTTCCATATACCAATATGGATCATATCCCATTACCCTCTTGTTAATGATGGTTTTATGTTAGAATGTAGCAGGAAACACAACAACAAAACAAACCATTAACGCCAGAATTTAGTGTATTTGAGTGCATGAATTGGGCTCAATGGGTGACGCAAAACCCGACACCAAATGGCATGTTCATTTGGGCGCCAAAGTTAGCATCGAGATTAACACTTAGATTAGCGTCTAGATTAGCACCCACAGTAGCTCCTAAATTGGCAGTTTTTCTCCCAATCATGCTTCCTGTTTTGCTTCTAGTATAGCATTGAAAATTGCTTCTGCTTTAGCTTCCAAATTTACGCCAAGCTTTGCTTCCATTATTGTGTCTTTTTTTGTTTCTAAAATGGCTTCGATGATTGTGTCTTTAGTTGCTTCTAAAATTGCTTCCATTTTTACTTCTGTGTTTTCTACCTGAATTGTTTCATTTTTTGCTTCCTAGGTAGTGCCAAGTTTTTCTTCCAAGATTGCTTCTAGTTTGGCTTCCATTGTTGCTTTCTTTTTTGCTTCCAAAAATGCTTCTTTTTTTTCTTCTGAAGTGCCACTAGGTTTTTCTCCTTAATTAACACTAAACTTTCCTTCCATAATTGCTTCCTTGTTAGCTCCATGGTTTTCTTCCTTTTAGTTCCAAGGTTTGCTTCCTTTTTAAGGTTTGCTTCCTTTTTAGCACTTGGTTTTGCTTCTTTTTTAGGTCCAGGGCTTGCTTCTTAATTAGCATCGAATTTTGCTTCCTGTTAAGCAACCAATTTAGCTTCCTACTTAGATCCAGAAATAACTCCAAGTATGGCTTCCAATTTAATGTCAAGTTTTACTTCCATTTTAGAGCCACATTTTGCTTCCAGCTTAATAAATCATGTTATTTCCTTATAGCTTCCATTTATTAATTTAATATTTTTTATTTCAATTTAATTAGTTAAATATATCATGCCTCTTAAAAAACTTATATCATTATAGAGTAAGTCATATTGCATTTGAAGAATTTTATATGATAACTTTTATAAATAATGTTTAGGGAAATGGACATCCATACAAACTAACAACATCGTTATACTTATTAAATCTTCATCTAAATAAAATCTTCAACATACAGTATATACAAAATAACAAGATAATGATTATAACGTGATCATCATCTATAATTAAAACAAGTGAGTCAAATATACCAATATTAGATAAGTATCATGTCAAACAACTTATATCTTAAAAAAAATAGATATCTCATTTGAAATGTATAACATTTCTGGAGATCTTATACAAAATAACAAGATAATGATTATAACACTATCATCATCTATAATTAAAACAAGTGAGTCAAATATACCAATATTAGATAAGTATCATGTCAAACAACTTATATCTTAAAAAAAAACCAGATATCTCATTTGAAATGTATAACATTTCTGGAGATCTTAAAAAAACATATATCGCATTTCAAATTTATCCCATACCATTCATGAAGAAATTTAATTGAATTTGACAACATCCATCCTGAGTAGTAAAGTAAAATCATCATATGTAATAAATATCCATTCAAAAATCATCAACCACTTCCAATATATATATATATATATATATATATTAACGAGTCAATACTGATAAGATCATCATCATATATAACTAAAACAAGTGAAAGTCAAATATGCCAGTATATCAATAACATGTCAAAATGATACATGACCAAATGCTATAAGTGAAAATGATAAATGATGTAACTAAAAATGATGCAAGTCAAGATGATACATGTGCAAATGATACATGTCAAAATTATACAACTTAATAATATGGTACTGTAGGTGAAAATGATACATATGATAGTAAACATAAAAAGAGGCATCATAACGATATATCAACAATGATTCATGATGGAGTATATACGATCAATGTCATTGACTACTACCAACAACTAGCTCATCATCATCATCACTATCATGATGATCATCAATGTGATCATCATCGTCGTCTGCCTCTGTGTCTTATGCATCTGCCTCATCATCATCATCTCCCATTTATGTATCAGACCAATTATAATATAGATCTATCTCATGAGGATCAATTGGATCTTCTGGAAGACACGTGTTCTACAAAAAAAACATTCAAAATGAAAAGTTATTATTTATTTCATGCAATAATTAATTTTTGTGTTATATTTCTAATATTACAACATATGAAACAAAACCATAATCATATTACATCATATCAAAGTGAACATACCATAATAAAATTTCAAATAAGTTACAGATAAGATTTCATTCCAATGATGTAAAACATGCAACAATTCCAATAAACCTTAGTAAAGATCATAAAAAAATATGTTATACATTTTAACTATCAACTGTAAATTCTATTACATAAATGTAAGTGCAAACTCTCTCCATTTTGTGCTATATATGATTATGTTTGCTTCAAAGATCCTTTGAGAGTTAACTGGTCTATATATCTTCTTCTCTTATATTTCACAAATGAATATTTTTCTGGGACATTTTGGTACTATAATATGATTCAAAGGTCCTTTTAGAGTCAACTAGTCTATAGGTAATTATGAATATGCTCTTCATACTTATTCAAATATACCACATCCAAATATGCTCTCAATAAGTATTCAACTGCAACACGTCGGACCCTGTTATATCTACAAAGATTGGATATGAATAGTCCAATATACAAAAAGTATGTGAAGATATGGATTGACTGCAAATTATATACAACTAAAAGACAATGATCAAAATAAAGGAGCAACTATCTACATTGATGAAAGGCCAAAATAAACGGGTAATATTGTAGGGTTTATAAACAGTACACAACTCGCAACCACAAATAAGCGACCCAATTGTGTATTTGAGGGGCGTGAAGGAAGCTATGTATTCATATGTGCAATAAAATCAATAGCTACAGGGGAAGAGTTATTGATTAATTACAATTTGAATCGAATAGATACATATGTTTCTATTATGGGGGAGGTATGTATACTAATTTACCCAACCTGTAAGAAATGACTCTCATATTTTATTGTTTTCATTATGTTCTTTACGATGTTAATCCATTTGGAGAGCTTCGATCTATTTAATGCTCAGTGTGTCCTATTTTTGTTATCAACATTTGAATTTCTCATAAATTTGAATTTATTTCCAATAGTAATGATCATGATTCTAATTTTACTGTAATGTGGTAGGATGATCGTGGTAAATCAAAAGTGACCTCTGAACAGGTAAATGAACAACAATTTTCAAATTGCATTTAATGTGCATTTTATTTCTGTGGCGATCAATTATTTTATTTGTTTACATAACTGAATTATCATTTATTTTGTTGAATATGTAGTCGGCGGGACATGATTTTGATGATGATTCACTCGTCAAAAGGGATTTGTATGAATCCCCTGACCCTATGGTTTTAATAATAAAAAAGATCAATAAAGGAAACAAGGAACTAGCTCACTAGTTAGATATTCTAGATCAAACTCCTGAGGTTGAAGAAAGGATCGAAGAAGTTATGACAAGGCTTAAGACATATAAGGTAATAACCATAATTTCAAGTGGTTTTATTTTTTATGTCATAAGATCAATTCTGAAAGCTTGATTTTTAACTTTTACATTATCTGAGCGAAAAAAATGTTTTCTTTCTTATATAGATATTTTTGGATCATGCTGACACCGACATGCATGGTATTGGTAGTAGTGGCACTACATAGACTCCACAGGGTCCCAATGAAATCCCTCATATAGCTTCAAGGACGCATCTATTCAGATCTCCACCTTCCACACCATTAGGTGGGATCCACGACATGCCCACCGAGGAAGCAATCACACAGGTAGGCTCTGTAGGTGGTGACGGAGATGAGGCCGATGATTTGACAAACTATATGGTTGATTTTCCTAAAGAAAGACATGTGACCAACACAGGGACCCTTAAGGGCACCTTTATGGTCAATGAGGAAGAGCTTCCATTTAAGCAGGTTAAAGTCCCAGGTAATTTTTAAAATTTTACTTTTTTCATGTTCTCTCCGTAGACAAATATAAATCATCTAAATTATTATTTTTAAATTAATAATCATATAATCATTTTGCATGTAGGGAACAATGATTTTTACAGGTCCTTGGAAAATAAGGCTTTGCTAATTTTTGGGCCCACAATATGGGAGAGGTGGGATTCCCAGAATTCCAACCTCAAAAAAGAATTGATGGATTATCTAGAAAGCCTTTTTGGTGTAGATACTTTTAATAAGACCTTGGCCACCACAACAACTGGCCAATATTTAAAATATATGCGAGAAACATATAGGAAGCACTTGAAAAAAAATGATAGGTACGAGTGTCCTCTGATGATTCCAGAGAGGGAGTGGAAGACCCTCATTGAGGAGGCAAAAGAGAAGAAATTGTCAGATGAAGGAAAAACACCCTTTGGTCCCAGAAGGTAAATTACAATTTCAATTGAATACCTTCAATTTTTTTAGATGTAAATAAAATTGTGGTATATATTAACATACTTGAAAATTTTTATGATAGGTTGACTGACACGCCAAACGCCACAAAAGAAAGGCTTGCCAAATGTGGCCAACATAGGCTATGCCAGGGCAACTACTGGAAGTTGCAGTCATGAATTATAAGTACCTAAATATCTTATTTGTATCGCCTTAAAATTTTTAGGTAATTTCAATGAATAGCATAAGAAATACATACACTTGTGCAATGTAGGGTGACAAGTTTGGTACTGAAACCATGGAGGAAGACCTCAAGCTTGGTTACAAGTATGACTATAAAGCGGTAGTTGAAGAACAAAAAATCTTGGAGAAGATACCAAGAACCACTTTGCAAGATAAGGTAAATAAAATTCAATCCACATTAACCTTTATTATTAAAAGAATATTGTCATGTTGTATATTATTAATATTTACAACTTTGTTTTAATCAGGGGAGCAACACTGTCAATGAACGCACTAGTATTTGAGAGCAATGCGTTGATAGCAGTTTGCAACCAGAAGATGGTTATGATCCCATTCACTCCCAATTTTCCATGGGGGCGCATCCCCACGATGGTGCTATGACATGAGTTGGCATATGACGGTAATATGGTTGTATTTTAATCATATACTTAATAATTTCGTAGGTATACATTTTGTACTTCTATTTTTTTTTTACTTAAACATTTATGAGTGTCCTTATAAAGTTTGTGGTCTCAATGACAGATAATGTTGTACTTGAGGCTCGTACAGTTGAAGAGGAGCACGCGGGGGAAACCATTCCAATGGTGCCGACTAGTGCATTAGGTAAATAATGACATTGCATGTGTTTTTTTTAATATTACTGAATCATTTCAATGATATTTAAAAACTATCCATTTAAATTTTGTATTTTTTTAATTTGTAGGTGATGCCTCATCACAACGACCTCCATTACACTATGAGTACCCCGCGACTAGGCGTGCTCTATGTGATATGACACAATCACAATCAGATTTTGAAGAGCACCTAGAGAACAAAGACGTAGATATTGATGAAATGATTAGGAACTATATAGCTAAGAATAAGAGGGCGACTAAAAGTACTAAATGATGATGTACATGAATATTTTAATAATTATTTAATATAAAATCTATTCTCACCATATTCCGCTCACTCCTAATGGATTAAGGAAACATTTTATTTCATTGTAAACAGTTGTGAATATTAATATGTATATATGCTTTTTTTTGCTGTAAATATTTCAATAAATTTATATGTTGGGTATTGGGGAATTGACAGTGATGTGGGGGGGGCGGGGGTAGGGGCCATAAGAGCTTTTGCCTTCACGTGGTTGGCCTTGTTCAATAGAGAATAATTTATTGGAGCCGTTTAATCTTGGAGCAAACCTCCCTCGATCCAACAGAGCAACAACAAAGTCAATGTTGACTTCGTTGCTGCTACTTAAAATCAAGGGAGACAGATTGATCAAATATTAGACGCATGGCTCCAATAAATTATTCTCGAAACAAGAGGATCTCATTCAGGTATTTTCTAAAACTCTCGTAAAAATGCATCTTAGAATAAATAATGTGCTGCAAATATTACTTGTATTGATTTTTTAGATATTTATGGAGGTTGAATGATTTTGGCAGGTACTTTAAGATCTTTCTTCGTTGATTGAGGGAAGCTCAAGACTAATAGAGGGCCATACAACTGAAGAGAAACACGCAGGGCTAACCATTCCAACTGTACTGTCGACAAGTTTATTAGATCAGGTGTGATTGCTCCTTTCAACATATAAGTTTATATAGCCATAAATTCTAGTTATTTTAATTTAGATCTATTTATTTCTTTTATCATATATGCTGATCTTGTGAACAAAAAAATAAAAATGCATTATTTGTTTCTATTTTTCCCTAATTCTAATTACAATTTTCCTATGACTTTGACCAAGGGTACACTACTCTAGGAAGCCTCCTCACACCTTCTTGTGACCATTCTTCTTTCTATTCTTAGCCTATACCAAACATCACTAAACAACACAATGAATGGAATCATACTAAGCTCTTTATTACTAAGCTCTTGTTATGGAAACTATGTGATATGGCACTCAAATCATAACTCATATCTACAGGTTATCAAACTCACTATGAAGCTTATGTATGATTAGAGTGGTATCATTCTTAGGAAGATACAGTATGAAGATGAAGACTAACTGACTTATTACCTGTATTATACAAATCTTATTGAGGCAATGACATCAATGAATATGGGAAACGTGATTTCCTTGTTTCTCTAATAATTTTCCATTACATGTTACCAGTCATATTGCTTTCCCATATTCATGCATATTCAATGGTAAACCTACTACTGGAGCTTATTTTAATTTGACAGTAGAGGTTATACAACTATATTATTGCACATTCCTTTGTGTAGGCCATATATTATTGCGTCTACTTTTCTTTGATTAATATTGAGTTCAAACCCTCCCACTACATAATACCCTCCATTCAAAGCCCAGTACTCCAACTAGCTAAGAAAAATATAAATCTTTATCATACCTAATATGTATGACTAATCATGATCTTACCTATAACAACTAGTACAGATTAGTTATGTGGAAGATTACTATATCACTTATGACTGATTTGTAAGTACATGGATTATGATCCTTAGTAAGAGGTTTGACACCACTATTATGTAGAGCTTGATTAGGTTGACACTTATCCTTATAACATTGTGGTTATAACAACTTCAATCTCTATTGGTATAATTGAATACATGATTATTGGTATTGAGATCACAGAGTAACATATGTTAACCTACTTAATATAATAGTTAATAGAATATGTAAACACACTAGATTTACTTGCATTACCATTATCTTTAATAGGTTGATAAAGCATAACATACTTGTACTAGCTATTATATAAACACCATTCATTACCATTACTAATAAGTGTTGAATATGGAGTTACAAGGAGTCTTTTGCTGTAACTATGGAGCTTTATTGAGATCACCTATCTAATTCCACTCTATGTATACACCTTATTGATCTACCAGCTAAGGTAGAAGTAAGATCATTACTCTATTTGTAATCTAAGAAACACAATGATTCTGTATTAGTGATAGAGCTTATGATAGAATAGGTCTCATCCTTGTTGTATGTTTTGAAATCCATTGCATATATGTGTCCCTTTGTTCACACCTTATTCCAAGAGTCATCGATATGATATAGGTACCAATATGAGAAATTAAGTCTGATACAGGTGATATGCCTATACATTCTACCCATAATCATTGCTATTGTATAATACGTGTGATTCTACTTATAGCTAGTTACATATCAATGGCATTACTAGTCTATTACTCCTACTAATAAACCTAATTAGTTCACTTGATAGATGATATTAACGGTATTCACTAGTGTGAATACAAGGAATCCACATTATATCATGTATAGAACACAGGTTGTGCTAGTATAACTCAATGTGTTCATTATGAATAATACGTCACACTGATACAAGAGCTTAACCTAGTATTGAATATGGAAAGCTTCTAACCCATACTGTAACCCATTATGTATATAAAGCTATTACCATTGTATTCATTTCCTATAATATGGAACCAACTTTATGGGAAACATAGTAATGTTCAAATGTGTTTCCATGTAATGATAGAACAAGCATAGTGATTACCATTCAATGTAGAAACCAAGCTTACTCCTACCAGTTCATGAAACCTTGTATGTAAAGGTTTCATGTTGTATTCACACCTTAATCAGCTTCCATGGAAATCATAGTATCAATAAGGTGAATCATTCCAGTATTTTAGCTCATCACCATCAAAGCAGCTTACTATCAACTTGTATCAAACTAAAGTGGTTCAATTCCGCACATCATGTTAGTACTAGTCATTGTGTTTCACAACTTATTCTCTAATAAATCTATCACCTGTGATCCTTAGTTATGATATCTCTAGTATCATATCCATTACTCTCTTCATCTTCATAAGAAGTGAACACAGTGTACGATATCATGTTAGTACATTTTATCCATAATCTAATATCATAGAATACTGGAAGTAATGGGAATCTAAGCTCGTAATAAGGGTCATATTAGTTCCATATGAATCTCATATATTAGGGATATGTAGTAATCAAACACCCTATAGAGATTATACATGGAATTGAAACATGTCATATATGGTATTCATACAAGTACTATCATGTATGGGTAATATAGTATCATATTAGTTATGACTTTGCTTAGTCTATCATATCCAATAGAAATGAGTGCTATCAATATGTAACAATAGAAGGAACATGATTAGCTTACTAGTGTATAATGACCGTATTTATAGTAAGGTAATCTCAATATAAGAACCTCTTTGGTACTATTACACTTGTTATAAGCTCATATTAAGCTGGAATGATATCTATGTATTGAAACAATAAGTATGTGAGAACCATGATGTTTCCGTAATTATAATACAAGCATAATCAATAGAAATTTGAATAGGGTCAAGTTTACACTAAGCTATGCATGTTTACCTATTAGCTGTAATCAGGAACATGCTTGAACTCCATTGTATTAACCTAGTATAAGCTTGAATACTATTGGTCACAGGTTAAGCTCTTGTATACATGGTTTTAGTTCGACTATAATGTGTTACATGGGTTTTAGTGTTATAAGACATAATTACCCTAATCTATACCCATAATCTTAATACACGTATATTACTAATATATAAGCAAGAGTAACAGTATTTAACATAAGCTTAGAGCTCATAGATATCTATATGACTCATATCACTGTTTATTACTAATATGTAGATCATTTAATACATGATATAAGCATAAGAAATATGTCTCCAATAAAGAAGCTTGATATAAGCATCACCCTTTTCATGCTTATTCCACGTATTTGATATAATGAATAACGATCAGCTTAATCAACAAGATCACCCTTTTAAACATGTAAGCTAGTTAAAATGAAGTAATTACCTTGTATCATCCTAATACGGGTATACAGTGAATAAATTGTTTAGTGATACTGATACAAATTGATGTAATCATTGAATATGGACTAATACATATAATAAGCCGATATAGGTTTTATGTTACCCTTGTTATATCGGCTTAATGAACATGATATTACTTATACCATTATCTTTACTAGTTACCTATGATAAGGTAATGAAACCCATATATATACTTTGCACCTATCTGATTACTCAATATAAGATCATAAGTTTCTATGGTCTTACTTCACAACTTTCATATCATAACAATGTGATAAGCTTATATGTGGTGCTGAGCTTAACCCTATGTGTTAAGATTGATTGTGGGTATGCTGAAAAAAGTGATTGGGCCACCCATTCACCAACATGATTGTCCTTCAATATCATATAAATAAATAAAAGTGCATATATATTTCTAAGGAGCTGCAGAGTGTTCATCTCTTAGCTGGCTTAGTATTAACATCCATTAACAAATAAATTAATATTTGAATTTCATTGATAATCCATAATATATGTTTCATAAGGTAGGCATTCCTTCCAAAACATGATTTTGACCTTGTGCGAAAGCACAATCATTGCAAATGACACCATATGATGCAAGGTGCTCCTAGTATCCCTCATTCAAGTAATTGCTTTTTTAAACCCCAAGCAATGAAGAATTGCACCCACAACTCAATAGTCACTACATAGCAATATAAATACTCATATTGACTACCATAATGGTACAGTTGATCAAAAGAGTTATTGCACTCAATATTACATCCATCTACGAGAATTGATTTTGTTTGTCATCTAGCATGTTGTTGTTGCAATCCTCTGTATCATCAACATACTCCCTCACTGGATCTATATGTTTGTATGATTCAGTGCAATCTTCAGCCAAGATTTTTTTTGTAGTTGTATAGAAAATGGACTTTATCACTGAATCTGAAGGGAATTATCACAAAATCTATCCCTAAAACAAAACGCCTAAGACAACTACCCCACTTGGGCTCCTTAGTGCCACAAAATATTCAATAGAGTTGAATAAAATAAATCCAGGAAGAAGTCATTAACTTTCTTTGCCCATGTCTCAGACACATACAAGGAAATTGTTGGAAGGTCAAGAGGATCGGGTTTGTTCAAGGATCCATAACCAAGAAAATTATTGGTATAAAATCTGTGTGAATTTGAAAGAATAGGTAGATTCATCCTCCAATGATCATTGTTTGCATCAAATTGGTATGTCAACCTTGCTGGTTACAAACACTCAAACAAGCTAGAAAACATTGTTGTTTATACTGCTCTAATAGTCTACAAGAAGGCCAAGGCTGCATCATGCATACAGTGTATCTACTACTAATTTCATCCTTGTTAAAATCCTACTACCATACCTAGTCATTCATGCTGAAAAGTCACTCCTGTGGTGGGTTGTAATCTCCTCAGTCTGCCTGGAATAAGCATGCCCTATTGACTAACCCGTGAAATTCCTTAAGCAAAGCCTTTCTATCTTCTTTGTTGTGTTGGTTAATAGACTAGAGATCCTTAAAAGGTAGCCTAGCACATATGATTATTCAAGGCATGTATGTAATCCACCATAGATCCCATAGGAATGACACATTTCTCATTCTTAACCCATGACCTATGGTGTATATATATGTGTTATTCCTAAAAACCAACATGGGTTGGCCTTAGAATTTGCTGGCACAAATCGACCTTCCTGGATTTTTTATTAATATTGCAATAAGCACATCTAATCAAAGTTATGTGTAAGCATGGAAGAGTGTCTAAAACAAATAATAAAACCCACAAGCCTTAATACCAACAAGTCTTCATCCAATATCTCAGCTACCTCATTCTTCTAGGAACTTAAAACATAATGCATTTATCAATGTATGCTAATCTCCAAACCAAGAGCAAACACAGGAGGCCTTTAAGGGTATTATCCATATTCTAAACTTCTCAAAACAAGACTAATGCATAGATATTTTTCCATTCAACAAAAATCACAAAGAATACCACGATGCCCTCAAAAACTGATCTTGTTGGAAGCTACTTCATTTGTTTTACTGGTTGAAGGATTTCTTCTGTTGTAACAAACAATGTGTGCTTGATTATGCTAGAAATGACCTTGGGTAGTTCTGAAAAAGTAATCTATCATGCTCCTTCAACCAAAGTTAATCATTAGATCTGTACTACTGGAAAACATATCTCAAAATGCCATACATTTTGAGGGGTAACATGGATTAAAACATTAATTTTCCTAATAAATTCTTAATGGGAACTTGAATTTACTTTTTTGGACCATTTAGGTCTCAGCGCATGATGTAGTTTCCATAAACTCTCATGTGTGTGGCCATCTGCATTACAATGCTTGCAGTGTTTGTTAGGGTTTTAGTTTTCTATTGTAATTTCAGCTATCTTCTGGCTTTTACCTGTCCTCTTCTTTCCACTTTGTGGGTGTTCTTGCAACTATGTCTATTTTGGCCCACCAAACTGTGATCTATTCTTGTCTCCTTCAAGGTACTATGCATGCACACATACCTCATCAATGGTATTTTGTTTGAAAATCATTACATGTCTCCTAAGGTGACTATGAAAATCTCCCAAGTACTTGATAAGCACTTCAAGACTCTTAAGGGATATCCCTAACTAGGTTGATCTCTTTCAGAACTTTGTTGTGAATACCTACATTTTTGTCCTTTTCCTTGTCTGAGATAAAGCCAAATTATCTTTAGTTTCTCCTCATACCTAATAGGATAGAATTGTGGCTTAAGCATGTCCTTAAACAATTCCCATTGTGCCATTGGTGGTTCATTACCTAGTCTTCTAGCAATGGCATCACTTTCTGACCAAGTCAAAGAGAAAGTGACCAACATTTTCTTCATCAGCTAGTAAACACAGTCATTTTCTTCTGCAGTTTTCAAAATTATGATCTTAGAGGGCATTAAAAATCTGCATCAACACATTGCTATAACCATTCAACCTCTGAACTTCTAGAATATAACTAATCTAGTCCTTTTATGCTGAAACTGTTACTCTCGCTTCTTCTTTATTTTCTTTTCATTTCTAGACCTTTTCTGAGATCAAATTGTCCTTGTCTTCACCAACTAGGAGTCCACCATTTGTTTCAAATATTTGGACACTAAACATTGATAAAAGAACCTCCTTTAGGCCAAATCCAGGCGTTGTTCAGAAAAAAAAACATAAAGTTGGTCATCACTCCAGTCCATCAAAACAATGTTTCCTGTCTTTAAATAAATACCCCGTGAATTGTAATCATTCTATTGGTTCTTGGCAAGCATAACCTCCACAAATTCACACTTTTCTCTCATGAAAATTTTATTGTCTGAACAAACCTGGAATCAAAGCTCTGAGACTACTTCTCTACAAGCCACACACTAACTGAGAAGAAAAAGGAATTGAAAAAACCTTCAAAAGACATGAACAAGGACTACTTGTAAGGCTAGTCTTTCCTCAAACAAGAGGGCAAACTAGGATTAGGTTTGAGCAGATTTAGAAAATCAAAGTAGAGCTAAGGCTTGATAAGATTAGCTTATTTTCTAAGTATGGGTAAACAAAGAGAATAACTCAATGGCTTTATCACACTTGTCAACTCAACAACCAGATGGATCAGATTAGGATTAACTTGTCTCGCATGCAGCTGAGGTCGAACTCTGCTTTCCAAAGTGAACTAGAGTCTTGTAATAAAAAATATGCCAACAAATAGGAGGTCGACTGCTTCTCAAAATAACCATGTTGCCTCTCTAATAATTAAAATTTTAAAATTTAAAATTTCAAGATTGATGAACTAACACCATTCCATTAAACTGTATACACGTATATTAATCATAATCCAAACATCATATTACAAGCACATACCTTTATACTATGATACCATGAGATGTAATGAGGTAGCTTTACCTAGGTAAGCTCGTACTAGTGATAAGTATAACCAACTGTAATGGAGTTAGTGTGATAACCTGATCTAATTCCATGGATAATCAGTAGAAGTAAGTGTGATTTGTAACTTATGGATATATTATAACAAAGAGTAATGCCATGCTTATTGAGATTTATAGGACATGTATTTGGTTAGCCCATAGTAATAAGCACATCCCTATTGAATGCTCGTAGTTAATGATGAAACATGATACAGGTATTAGTATTGGTAATGATTAAGCTTGCATTGTTTACTGCTTTGAGATCCATAGATGTGTGATAAAGATACAAGTATATACATCACTATGATACTATAGATTAATTATATTGGTGTATCCCTAGCTTATCAATTTCAGACTAGTTTTATGTTCATGCTTAAGATGATATCACTTTGGATACTAGTTTGTTACATGTTTACTTATGGTAATCACCTATATAACATATGCAATACCAATGTTTATACTATACCTAAGGGTCGCTAATGATTATGTTATATACGTATGTTCAATTAAAGTTGATCTGTATATTGGAGTATCACGTTGATTATGTAATTATGATTAGTATACATGTACTATATTCCTGGAATAGAAGATTGGGGGATTATAGTATAATATGTTATGAATAAATGGTAATAGCTTATCATACATGTTTTATC
Source organism: Picea mariana (assembly GCA_032191745.1). Taxonomy (NCBI): domain Eukaryota; kingdom Viridiplantae; phylum Streptophyta; class Pinopsida; order Pinales; family Pinaceae; genus Picea; species Picea mariana. The sequence goes on from JASDQU010738707.1 coordinate 219,893, forward strand.
CATAATAACTAGTATGTATATTATCCCTATACGAGTTATGATGATTAACTTCCATTACAACTGATTGATGCTTACATATTATGTATACTAAGGTGGACTCCAGCTTAATGACTAAGGTTACTTACTTCTCTATCTAACATATGAGCTATGATCGAATACCTTATATCTCTAATCAATGAACCTGGTGATCCTAGTATTAGGCTCTAGTGTTAAGCTCTGTAATCTGTGAGCTCCTATAAAACCCATAACTAAGAATGATATGTGTGTTATATGCATCTTATTATGAAACCCAATGCCATTTGTTATATTAGTATTGCTAATCCGCTTATATTCCATATTCATGTCATCCAACAAACACAACACTGTATAAGATCAAATTAGGCATATCTACTACTATTCCCATTGAATAAGCATGATGGGTGTATTTCTACTATTTCCATTAGTTTACTTGTGTTCATGATGTGTAATTAGTTGATATTGATACTCTATGTAAGAACTATAGACTCCCAATTAATTTGTATTGTATAATAGTGTACAACTAGTCTGATCTTTATTGCGTTCAATATGGTGAATAGAGCTCAAATACGATACAAGGCAATGTACGAGGATCTATTACCATACGTATTCACATTACTCTGTTCTAGTAACAAAGCTGTAATTTCTAGTAATAAAGCTGTAATGACTCTTATCTCTACTACGAACCAATGATCATAGTATTCATCATGCTTTACGGGTTAGTTATTACAAGTAGATCCCTAATAGTTACACAACTGTAATCAATAAAGTTGCTTATAACTGGAATACAACTTGTTACATGCTTAGATCATATGTACTATCCCTAATAAATCCAGCAACATTAATGGTGTAAATCCAACAATACTATCAAAACATAGGCCTAATAAGAGTCATGAGTGATCACTACTATAAGAGTCATCATGTATAACTATGTACATTGTAAGTTTCTTGTTCTACCATATGTAAGCTCAATACTATGATTCCCATTATTAGCTTAGGTTTAATGGTTGGTTTATTACAGTATAGTATGATCATGTGGTTAGTGTAGAGTGACTACACCCTTAATTTTACAATATTAGTGTCATAGTTATGTGATAGGTGTCTAGTCTTATTACCCTATGTCACGGTGTATCCATAATAGTTATCAAGCTCTATATTATCATGAGCTTCATGCTTTGATTAGATGTATGAGATTAGTAGTAATGATGCCTTTATACAAGCCCAACTTAGGTAACTATGAAAAAAGGTATCTATCATATCAAGTAATTGTGTTTCCATAATCATTAAGCTCTGTATATTGAATACATAGGTATATAGTCCATATTACACCATATTAGTAACAACTTGATATTCCATAGCCAATGGTAATAGTAGAATGATATCGAGCTTGGTTGAATAAGGTGATATCGTGATTTCACCTCATTGGTCCTTTGATGGTCTTTTGGTCATAATCGACCTACATAAACATACACACTCTCTCACTCCCATCTATTCAATTTTTAGTTTTCCAACTCTTTTTTATTCTCTCTCACAATCCCACTCAACCAACCCCTATTTCTCTCCAAATTACATTTTTAAAGAAAATGATTTGGATACCAGATTCTGGTTTAGATCCACAAAACAAAGGGTCAATAGGGTAGGTAGTTAGCATGAGACGTGGGAAAGAGGGAAGAACCAATGAAACTTTATATGCACTTCTCCTCCTATAAAGAGGCACTATACCAACATTAAAAATATATTTTCCCAACCCCCTATTTGTCATCCTTCATTGTTACAAGGAGTTCTATATTTATCTCGATGGGAAAAAGTTGGTTTGAGTTAAAAATGACATTTAGATAGAGATTTACCTAGTTTTTTTATCAATTTTTGAATCATGTGGTTAGATCTCAAAACAATGTTTATTTAATTTATATGTTTATTTCAAGGATGGAATCCTCCTAACTGTAATGTAAAATCTTTTTAATATAATTTTGATAATGTTTTCTGAATTTTTTTAATGGCTTTCTCATGTAAATCCTCTAGCATCGTTTGGAACTTGTTTTGATAGTTTTGCATGAAGATGGATTATTAAATTTTGAAAACATTATATTAATTTAATTTGTTCTTCCGAGTTTGAGATTGAAAATCATTTTATATTTATATATTTTTTTGCTATGAAATAAAAAGGTGGTTATATTATCTCTTTAAGGAAACACACGGTTATCTCTAAGCGTTTATATCTTATGAGAACCATGGTTTATTCCTTTTCTTCCAAGATGTGTTTGACCTGTGCTAATGAGTTTCCAAAGACAGTTGTCTAGAGTGCCCAACACTACAAAGATAGATGTCTTGTCTACATTTCTAGAACTCCCATACTCCTCTATATTTGCACAAGCAAATATATCTCCAAGAACAATTTGTCTTTCACCCTGAAAAACACATTCAACAATTAATAAAAATTAAGAAAACATATTATATTTCTCATCTCTTTTCTCATTAACTCCGCTCAAAGTTTTCTCTGATTTTTCATCGTTTTGATGTGCATATGACATGTCAATCTTGTCATATCCTCCTTCATGTTGTCTTGTCTTGGAAAAGTCTTCTTTGTCTTCACATTGTTCTGAATGTTGTCTAATTTCTAAATTCTGTTCTTTGTTCTTCTCTTTGGCCTCCCTTTGTTGCATATTTCTTTTCATTCTTCCCTTTTTTTTCTTACAAATCTATAAGCCACTAAGTTGCTTTTTCCATTCCTCTTTCTTTTCAATCAAAATCTGCCAACTTCTCATTTTAGAAGCTAAATTTCTCTTTGTTTCTGTACAGGAAACAAAATCACCAATATAACAGAGTTCCCATTCAACTGTAAAGTCCCTTTTATAATGGTAAAAATTACTGTTACCAACATGAATATCACATTCCATTGAACCCCCTTTTTTCTTACTACAAATGCATAGTTCACTAAAACATCTTTGCCTTCATCCTCTAAGATTGCCTGTCTCTTTTCAGTTTGTTGATCACATCTACCATTTCTCTTTTTGCAATTTGTACAAATAAACTTATCTTCAATTTTCTGCTGTACATTAGCCTCTGCCAACAACCAATCATATGATCCTAACAATAGTGTATAGTCATGGGATGGTGGTGTATAAATTTAGAGGTCCAATGATGCAGAGTTGTAAAGTATGCTGAGGTCTGGGATCTCACACCTGCAAACCACTGAGTTTGGGCTAATTTTGCTAGTTTAGTTCTGCTAAACTGAAGAGGTCCTTAGATGAGACAGAATGTGAAAGAGAAATATTTGAATTGAAATAACAACCTGTCCTTCACAATCATGGCATTTTGAAAAGGCATTTGATTGCCTGAGAACATCTATCCCAAAATAGAAAGAGGAGAGATATATGCTCTTGGAGGATGGAACTCTTGTTGCATATAAAGATTGCTCTGACCATAGAAACCATGAAAACATGCTGAGGGTTAAAAGAGTAGTTATGAAAGGATATTTTATTTATCTTTGAAAATAAAACATACAAAGAAGATTCGATTTTCCTTAATTTTCATTCCCAATACTTCAAGAATATGTCTAGCGGAATGTCAAGGGAATGATAGCGTAGGAGCCCCAATAGCTAAAACCCGGTGCTCTAGATCCAATGCAACTGACGGTTCGTGCATCCAAGTCCTGGTTTGAGTTTTATCGATAGTTGTAACTCCCCTCCTCAAGCCATTCAAGGACATGTGGCCAATTTGGTCCGAGGGAATAAAATCCAAACTGAACAACATAATGTTGTTCCGTAAACTACCGCTTGTATGTTTGGCCAAGGCCCATGTGACTACACTAGAAAAAAATGGTCGACACAGTGTTCTTGAAAATCAAGCTCATCTTCAGAAATTGCACTATACCTCATTGACCAAAACCCTAGTGCCGAAGATACTCCAACAAATGGTTTTTCGGTCAATGGAATGATAGCATAGGGGCCTCAATAGCTGAAACTCAATGCTCTTAATCCAATGCAACTGATGGTTCGTGCATTTGAGTCTTGGTTTGAGTTTTATCGTGATTTGCAACTCGCCTCCTCAAGCCATTTAGGGACATGTGGTCAATTTGGTCTGGGGGCATAAAATCCAAACTGAGTAGAATAACAGGCTTCTGTAAGCTCCCGCAAGTCTATTTGGCCAAGGCCCACGTGACTACACTATCCAAAAGGACCTGACACAATGTTCTTTAAAATCAACCTCCTCTTTAGAAATTTCACTATGCCTCATTGACCAAAATCCTAGTGTTGGAGATACTCCAAAAGTTGTTTTATGGTCGATGGAATGATAGCGTAGGAGCCTCAATAGCTAAAACCTGGTTCTCCAGATCCAATGCAACTGACACTTTGTGCATCCGAGTCTCGGTTTGATTTTTATCGATAGTTGCAACTCGCCTCCTTAAGCCATTCAAGGACATGTGGTCAATTTCGTTCAGGGGCATAAAATCCAAACCAAGCAGCATAATGGAGTTTTGAAAGCTCCCACAAGTATGTTTGGCCAAGTCCCATGCGAATACACTAGCAAAAAATTCCCAACAGAGTGTTCTTGAAAATGGAGCTCATCTTCAGAAATTGTACTATGCCTCATTGACCAAAACCCTAGTGCCATAGATACTCCAACAAATGGTTTTTCGGTCGACGGAATGATAGCGTAGGGGCCCCACTAGCTGAAACTCAGTGCTCTTAATCCAATTCAACTGACGGGTTGTGCATCTGAGTCCCGGTTTGAGTTTTATCGTGAGTTGCAACTCACCTCCTCAAGCCATTAGGGACATGTGGTCAATTTGGTCCGGGGGCATAAAATACAAACCAAGTAGCATAACAAACTTCCGTAAGCTCCCACAATTCTATTTGGAGAAGGCCCACATGACTACACTAGCCAAAAAGACCCGACACAATGTTCTTTAAAATCAACTTCCTGTTCAAAAATTGCACTATGCCTCATTGACCAAAATCCTAGTGTTGGAGATACTTCAACAAATTGTTTTCAGGTCGATAGAATGATAGCGTAGGAGCACCAATAGCTGAAACCTGGTACTCCAGATCCAATGCAACTGATGATTCATGCATCTGAGTCCCGGTTTGAGTTTTATCGATAGTTGCAAATCACCTCCTCAAGCCATTCAAGGACATGTGGCCAATTTGGTCTAAGGGAATAAAGTCCAAACCAAGCAACATAATGTTGTTCTGTAAGCTCATGCATGTATGTCTAGCCAAGGCCCATGCGACTACACTAGAAAAAAATGATCGAGTGAGTGTTTTTGAAAATCGAGCTCATCTTTAGAAATTGCACTATGCCTCATTCACCAAAACCCTAGTGCTGGAGATACTCCAAAAAAATGTTTTTCGGATGACGGAATGATAGCATAGGGGCCCCACTAGCTAAAACTCAATGCTTTTAATTAAATGCAACTAACGGTTCATGCATCTAAGTCCCAGTTTGAGTTTTATCGTGAGTTGTCAAGCCATTTAGGGACATGTGGTCAATTTGGTCCGGGGGCATAAAATCCAAAATGAGTAGCATAACAGACTTTCGTAAGCTCTTGCAAGTCTATTTTCCCAAGGCCCACATGACTACACTAGCCAAAAAGACCCGACACATTGTTCTTCAAAATCGACCTCCTCTTCAGAAATTGAACTATGCCTCATTGACCAAAATCCTAGTGTTGGAGATACTCCAACAAATTATTTCTCGGTTGATGGAATGATAGCATAGGAGCCCCAATAGTTGAAACCTGGTGCTCCAGATCCAATACAACTGACGGTTTCTGCATCTGTGTCCCGATTTGAGTTTTATCGATAGTTGCAACTTGCCTCTTCAAGTCATTCAAGGACATGTGGCCAATTTGGTTCGAGGGCTTAAAATCCAAACCGAGGAGCATAATGTTGTTCCGTATGTTCCTGCATGTATGTTTAGCAAAGGCCCATGCAACTACACTAGAAAAAAATGCTCCACAGAATTTTTTTGAAAATCGAGCTCATCTTTAGAAATTTCACTATGCCTCATTGACCAAAACCCTAGTGCTAGAGATACTCCAACAAATGGATTTTCGGTCGATGAAATGATAGCATAGGGGCCCCACTAGCTGAAACTTAGTGCTCTTAATCCAATGGAACTGACGGTTCATGCATCTAAGTTCCTATTTGAGTTTTATCGCCTCCTCAAGCCATTTATGGACATGTGGTCAATTTGGTCCGGGGGCATAAAATCCAAACTGAGTAGCGTAACAAACTTCCCTAAGCTCCCGCAAGTCTATTTGGCCAAGGCCCACATAACTACAGTAGTAAAAAAAACCCGACACAGTGTTCTTTAAAATCGACCTCCTCTTCAAAAATTGCACTATGCCCCATTGACCAAAATCCTAGTGTTGGAGATGCTCCAACAAATTGTTTTCCGGTCGATGGAATGATAGCGTAGGAGCCCCAATAGCTGAAACTTGGTGCTCTAGATCCAATGCAATTGACGGTTCGTGCATTTGAGTCCCTTTTTGAGTTTTATCGATAGTTGCAACTTGCCTCCTCAAGCCATTCAAGGACATGTGACCAATTTGGTCTGAGGGCATAAAATCCAAACCGAGCAGCATAATGTTGTTCTGTAAGCTCCCACATGTATGTTTGGCCAAGGCCTATGTGACTACACTAGAAAAAAACGCTCCACAGAGTCTTTTTGAAAATCAAGCTCATCTTCAGAAATTGCACTATGCCTCATTGACCAAAACCGTAGTGTTCGAGATACTCCAACAAATAGTTTTTCAGTTGATGGAATGATAGCGTAGGGGCACGAGTAGCTGAAACTCGATGCTCTAAATCCAATGCAATTGATAGTTTGTCCATCTGAGTCCTAGTTTGAGTTTTATCGCGAGTTGCAACTCACCTCCTCAAGCCATTTAGGGACATGTTTTTGAGATTTGGTAGCTTGGAGGTACTTCTGCATTGGCACTGCTCAACATGCAGAAGTGACCAAGAAAATTATCTCCTAGTGACTTTATAATTATAAAGTGATTTTATAAAGTTAAGTCTTTTAATTTTGAATTGTAAAATTGACTTTATGATGTTATGGGTCACTTTATTAATTAAAGTGACCTCAACAAATGATTAAATCGTGACTGTTGATCTCAAGGGTAAGTGAAGAGTCACTTGAGGGAGATCAAGGGTTAGAGGAGTTACAATTCGAAATTGATAAAAGAAGCTCATTAGGAGAGGAGGGTGCACACTTTGAGGAGAGATTCATGGGAGGTGAAGGGTTAGTCATCCCAATAGATTTCTTGAGTGTGGAGAAAGGATAAGGACAGTAGGGGAGGAGCATATTTCAGGAGAGGAAGAGGGCACACATCCAAGAAATTTGCAATTGATATAGAATAGGACCGTACAACAGAGAAAGGAATCTGTACTGTACGGTTTTGTTGGAGGTACAGCTAAGGTATTCACTAAAATCATGGTTCAGATTTCAATGCAAGTTGCTGGTTATTTCTAGATTTTCCTTTACTGTTGGTACAAAAGTTTGTGCCCACTGTTCAAAGATTGTTATTGCTGAAGTACAGGCTGTACAATTCACCTTTATAATAGAAATTTAATGTAGTTTGTTTGGCTGATACTTGGCATAGATTTATAGAATTTTTGGACAGTTTTCTGGGTGTAGAAGAGGTACATTTTCTGAGTTGGGTTCTGTTATATCATTGTTGTAAATGACTGCTGTAATCTCAGTATCTTTCTCTAGAGATTAATAAAAAAATTCTCCTCAATTTGTCACATATTTTCTGTGTTATTCTTCTTGGGTTTTACCCAGAATTTTTCATGGTGCATTATGGATATTTTGTCCACTATTAGTATATGATTCCGCTACAGATTTAGTTTCAGAACTACTTTATTTAGTGTTTCTGCTCATTAAGTGCAGCTAGTAAAGGTTTTTAATGTTTGTTGTTATGACTTAATTGGAGGCTAAAATCTGTGTATAATATGGTGAATTTCTGAACTAATTTCAACATGGTATCAGAGCAAGTGCTTTGAAGTTCAGTGGGAAGAATTTTGGCACTTGGGACAAGAAGTGATTTGCTGGTACAATTGCTTGAAGAAGACAAAAAAAGGTTGTTTGTCAGGTGGACAAAGATGACTTCCAGCATCAGGTTTGAAGATAGATTGGAGGGGGTCTCCAACTACCTGCAGTGGAAGGTTAAAATCATAAGTGTTCTCAGGGAGAACAAATTGTGGTCATTTGCGAACACCGTTGTACCTATACCTACAGATCCCACAACTCTTGATGTTCATGAGGTGAATGAAGCTAAGACTCAGAGAATAATCTTGGACAGGGTCAATGACCACCTTATTCCACACTTGGCTGAGAAAAATACAGCCAATGGAATGTGGATTACAATGAAAGGCTTGTATGAGGCTAAGAATGAGAACTAGAAAATGGCTCTCTGGGAAAAGCTCCATGGAGCTAAGATGGTCAAAGGAGAGAGTGTGTCCACCTACCTCACCCGGGTTTCATAGGTGAAGGATGATTTGGAAGTTGTTGGAGAAGCCATTCCCGACTCAGAGTTGGTGCGAATAGCCCTCAAAGGCTTCACCAAGGAGTGGGAGGTTTTCATCAAGTGTGTGGTGGGGAGAGAGAAGCTCCCTGATTGGAGAAGATTGTGGGATGATTTTACGTAGGAGGAGATCTGAGAGGGGTCTCAGGAAAAGGTATTGGATGGTGCAGATGACAAGAATGTTGCTATTGTGGTAAAGGGTAATGAGAAGAAGAAGGACATGAGCAAGGTGAAATTCTTTGCATGTCACAAGACTGGCCACTATGCTAGTCAATGTCTGAACAACAAGAAGAAGAACCCAGAACTAGAGGTGGTAGCATCAGCTCAGGTTGCAGATTTTGCTGAGAAAATTGAGAAGGAGTTCTCTCTCATGGTTGGTCCCATGGGTAGTGGATGCCTAGTGTTTGAGGACATTGAGTCGTGGTTTGTGGACAGTAGTGGCTCTTGGCACATGACCGGGTTGAGGTCAATTTTCCTCGATCTTACAGAGATAGACTCAGACTGTAGAGTGAAATGTGGAGCCGACCCACAACTTGCAGTAAAGGGGGTTGAAGGGTGAGATTCCAACTAGATTTAGGAGGTCTTCTGGAGGTTGGCGAGGTGTTATATATTCCAGAGTTGATGGTTAATTTTGTTTCAGTGTCAGCATTGGATGAGAGTGGATTTGGAGTTGATTTCCACGGTGGACATGTGTTTTTATATCCTGTGGGAGAAACTGCTGACACAACAGTGATTCTTGGTGTCAAGTATGAGGGCTTGTACAGGTTGTTGGGTAGACCTGTGTTGGGGTCCAGTGGATTTATGGACTCATATTCTATGTCAGAGAGTTGGCAGGTAGCACGAGAGAGAGAGTTGATACATGGCACTCAGTCTTCTTCCGGGACTCTCAAAGGACTTAGCAGGCATGAGTCGACACAGTTGGATGCTCAAGAGAGTGTGAAGTCTCCTAGGAGCATGTCTTTAGGTCATGGTACAATGGAGGTAGTAGCAGAGGCTTCCAGTACAATGGTAGTAGTGGCTTCATGTTCAGAGGGAGTAGAGACTTCTAGTTCAGAGGGAGTAGTTATGGTAGCTGATGAGATGGAGACAGATTATGGTGGTGATACCAGAAGTACCTCTCTCACTAAGAGGGAGTGTTGAGATTTGGTAGCTTGGAGGTAATTCTGCATTTGCAGTGCTCATCATGTGGAAGTGACCAAGAAAATTATCTCCTAGTGACTTTATAATTATAAAGTGACTTTATAAAGTGATTTTAAAAAGTTGAGTCTTTTAATTTCGAAATGTAAAATTGACTTTATGATGTTATGGGTCACTTTATTAATTAAAGTGACCTCAATGAATGATTAAATCATGACCGTTGATCTCAAGGGTAAGTGAAGAGTCACTTGAGGGAGATCAAGGGTTAGAGGAGTTGCAATTCGAAAATGATAAAAGAAGCTCATTAGGAGAGGAGGGCACACACTTTGAGGAGAGAGTTGTGGGAGGTGAGGGTCACTCATCCCAAGAGATTTCTTGAGCATGGAGAAAGGAGAAGGGCAGCAGGGGAGACACATCTTTTAGGAGAGGAAGAGGGCATGCATCCCAAGAAACTTGCAGCTGATATAGAACATGAATGTACAATTGAGAAAGAAATCTATACTGAACGGATTTGCTGGAGGTACAACTAAGGTATTCACTAAAATTGTGGTTCAGATTTCAATGCAAGTTGCTGGTTATTTCTAGAAATTCCTTTACTGTTGGTATAGAATTTTGTGCCCATTGTTCAACAATTGTTATTGTTAAAGTACAGGTTGTACAGTTCAGCTTTATAACAGAAATTTAATGCAGTTTGTTTGGCTGAAACTTGGCACGGATTTCTAGAATTTTTCGATAGTTTTTTGGGTGTAGAAGAGGCACATTTTCTGAGTTGGGTTATGTTATATCATTTTTGTAAATGATTGTTTTAATCTCAATATCTTTCTCTAGAGCTTAATAAAATATTTCTTCTCAATTTGTCACATATTTTCTATGTTATTCTTCTTAGGTTTTACCTAGAATTTTTCATGGTGCATTATGGATATTTTGTCCACTGTTAGTATATGATTCCGCTGCAGATTTAGTTTGAGAACTACTTTATTTAGTGTTTCTTCTCATTAAGTGTATCTAGTAAAGGTTTTTAATGCTTGTTGTTATGACTTAATTGGAGGCTGAAATTTGGGTATAATATGGTGAATTTCTGAACTAATTTCAACACATGTGGTCAATTTGGTCCAGGGGCATAAAATCCAAACCGAGAAGCATAACAGACTTCCGTAAGATCCCACAAGTCTATTTGGCCAAGGCCCACATGAATACACTAGCCAAAAAGACCTGACACAATGTTCTTTAAAATCGACCTCCTCTTCAAAAATTGCACTATGCCTCATTGACCAAAATCCTAGTGTTGGAGATACTCCAACAAATTGTTTTTCGATCGATGGAATGATAGCGTAGGAGCCCCAATAGCTGAAACCTGGTGCTATGGATCCAATGCAACTGACGATTCATTCATCCGAGTCCCGGTTTTAGTTTTATAGATAGTTGCAACTCCCCTCCTCAAGCCATTCAAGGACATGTGGCAAATTTGGTTTGAGGCCATAAAATCCAAACTGAGCAGCATAATTTTGTTCTGTAAGCTCCCGCATGTGTGTTTGGCTAAGGCCCATGTGAATACACTAGAAAAAAAATGCTCCACAGAGTCTTTTTGAAAATCAAACTCATTTTCAGAAATTGCACTATCCCTCTTTGACCAAAACACTAGTGCCGGAGATACTCCAACAAATAGTTTTTCGGTCGATGGAATGATAGTGTAGGGACCCCACTAGCTGAAACCTGATGCTCTTAATCCAATGCAACTGACAGTTCATGCATCTGATTCCCAGTTTGAGTTTTATCATGAGTTGCAACTCACCTCCTCAAGCCATTTAGGGACATGTGGTCAATTTGGTCTGGGGGCATAAAATCCAAACCGAGTAGCATAAAATACTTTTGTAAGCTCCTACAAGTCTATTTGGCTAAGGCCCACATTACTACACTAGCCAAAAAGACCCAACACATTGTTCTTTAAAATCAACCTCCTCTTTAGAAATTGCACTATGTCTCATTGACCAAAATCCTAGTGTTGGAGATACTTCAACAAATTGTTTTCCAGTTGATGGAATGACAATGTAGGAGCCCCAATAGCTGAAACTTGGTGCTCCGGATCCAACACAACTGAAGGTTCTTCCATCTAAGTCCTGGTTTGAGTTTTATCGATAGTTGCAACTCGCCTCCTCAAGCCATTCAAGGACATGTGGCCAATTTGGTCCGAGGGCATAAAATTCAAACCAAGCATCATAATGTTGTTTTGTAATCTCCCACATGTATGTTTTGCGAAGGCCCATGCGACTACATTAGAAAAAAATGCTACACAAAATCTTTTTGAAAATCGAGCTCATCTTCAGAAATTGCACTATGCCTCATTGACCAAAACCCTAGTGTCATAGATACTCCAACAAATGTTTTTTCGGTGGACGGAATGATAGTGTAAAGGCCCCAATAGCTGAAAATCAGTGCTCTTAATCCAATCCAATGGATGGTTCATGCATCTGAGTCCTGGTTTGAGTTTTATCGCGAGTTGCAACTCACCTCCTCAAGCCATTTAGGGACATGTGGTCAATTTGGTCTAGGGGCATAAAATCCAAACCGAGTAGCATAACAACCTTTCGTAAGCTCTTGCAAGTCTATTTGGTCAAGGCCCATGTGACTACACTAGCCAAAAATACCTGACACAGTGTTCCTTAAAATCAACCTCCTCTTCAGAAATTGCACTATGTCTCATTGACCAAAATCCTAGTGTTGGAGATACTTCAACAAATTGTTTTCTGTTCGATGGAATGATAGTGTAGGAGCCCTAATAGCTGAAACTTGGTGCTCCAGATCCAATGCAACTGACGGTTCATGCATTCGAGTCCCGGTTTGAGTTTTATCGATAGTTGCAACTCACCTCCTCAAGCTATTCAAGGACATGTGGTCAATTTGGTCTGAGGGCATAAAATCCAAACCTAGTAGCATAATGTTGTTTTGTAAGCTCCCTCATGTAGGTTTGGCCAAGGCCCATGTGAGAGAAAAAAAGCTCGACAAAGTGTTTTTGAAAATCTAGCTCATCTTTAGAAATTGCACTATGCCTCATTAACAAAAACCTAGTACCGAAGATACTCCAACAAATGGTTTTTTGGCCGACAGAATGATATCCCTAATAGCTTAAACTCAGTTCTCTTAATCCAATGCAACTGACGGTTCATGCATCTGAGTCCCAGTTTGAGTTTTATCGCGAGTTGCAACTCGCCTCCTCAAGCTATTTAGGGATATGTGGTCAATTTGGTCTTGGGAGATAAAATCCAAACCGAGTAGCATAAAATACTTCCGTAAGCTCCCACAAGTCTATTTGGCCAAGGCCTATGTGACTACATCAACTAAAAGGATCCGGCACAATGTTCTTTAAAATTGACCTCCTGTTCATATATTGCACTATGCCTCATTGACCAAAATCATCGTGTTGGATCCAATGCAACTGACGGTTTGTGCATGAGCCCCAATAGCTAAGACCTAGTGCTCTGGATCCAATGCAACTGACGGTTTGTGCATCTGAGTCCCGATTTGAGTTTTATCGATAGCTGCAACTCGCCTCCTCAAGCCATTCAAGGACATGTGACCAATTTGGTCCGAGGGCATAAAATCCAAACAAAGTAGCATAATGTATTTTCCTAAGCTCCTGCATGTCATTTTGGCCAAGGCCCATGCGAATACACTAGAAAAAAATGCTTGACAGAGTGTTGTTGAAAATCCCTCTCATCTTCAAAAATTGCACTATGCCTCATAGACAAAAACCCTAGTGCCGAAGATACTCCAAAAAATGGTTTTCCGGTCGATGGAATAATAGCGTAGAGGTCCCACTAGCTAAAGCTTGATGCTCTTAATTCAATGCAACTCACGGTTCATGCATCTGAGTCCCGGTTTGAGTTTTATCATGCGTTGCAACTCGCCTCCTCAAGCCATTTAGGGACATGTGGTCAATTTGGTTCGGGGTCATAAAATCCAAACCGAATAGCATAACAGACTTTCGTAAGCTCCTGCAAGTCTATTTGGCTAAGGCCCACGTGACTACACTAGCCAAAAAGGCCCGAACAATGTTCTTTAAAATCAACCTCCTCTTAAGAAATTGCACTATGCCTCATTGACTAAAACCCTAGTGTTGGAGATACTCCAAAAAATTGTTTTCCGTTTGATGGAATGATAGCGTAGGAGCCCCAATAGTTGAAACCTGGTGCTCCAAATCCAATGCAACTGACGAATAATGCATTTGAGTCCGGTTTGAGTTTTAATGATAGTTTCTATTTGCCTCCTCAAGCCATTCAAGGACATGAGGCCAATTTGGTCCAAGGGCATAAAATCCAAACCACGCAGCATAATTTTGTTCCATAAGCTCCCACATGTATGTTTGGCCAAGGCCCATGTGACTACAGTAAAAAAAAATGCTCCACTGGGTCTTCTTGAAAATCGAGCTCATCTTCAGAAATTGCACTTTGCCTCATTAACCAAAACTGTAGTGTCAGAGATACTCGAACAAATGGTTTTTCTGTCGATGGAATGATAGCATAGGGGGCCCACTAGCTGAAAATCAGTGCTCTTAATCTAATGCAACTGATGGTTCGTGCATCTGAGTCCCGGTTTGAGTTTTATCACGAGTTGCAACTCGCCTCTTGAAGCTATTTAGGGACATGTGGTCAATTTGGTCTGGGAGCATTAAATCCAAATTGAGTAGCATAAAATACTTTCGTAAGCTCCCCTAAGTTTATTTGGCCAAGGCCCACGTGACTACACTAGCCAAAAAGTCTCGACACGGTGTTCTTTAAACTCGACCTCCTTTTCAGAAATTTCACTATGCCTCATTGACCAAAATCCGAGTGTTGGAGATACTCCAACAAATTGTTTTCTGGTTGATGGAATGATAGCGTAGGAGCCCCAATAGTTGAAACATGGTGTTGTGGATTCCAATACAACTGACGGTTCGTGCATCCGAGTCTCGGTTTGAGTTTTATCGATAGTTGCAACTAGCCTCCTCAAACCATTCAAGGACATGTGGCCCATTTGGTCTAAAGGCATAAAATCCAAACCGAGCATCATAATTTTGTTCCATAAGCTCTCGCATGTATGTTTGGCCAAGGCCCACGCGACAACATTAGGAAAAAACGCTCGACAAAGTGTTCTTGAAAATCTAGCTCATCTTTAGAAATTGCACTATGCCTCATTGACCAAAACCCTAGTAACGAAGATACTCCAAGAAATGGTTTTTCAGTCGAAAAAATGATAACGTAGGGGCCCTACTAGTTGAACCTCAGTGCTCTTAATCCAATAACACTGACGGTTTGTGCATCTGAGTCCTAGTTTTTGTTTTATCGAGAGTTGCAACTCACCTGCTCAAGCCATTTAGGGACATGTGGTCAATTTCGTTCAGGGGCATAAAATCCAAACTGAGTAGCATAACAGACTTTCATAAGCTCCTGCAAGTCTATTTAGCTAAGGCCCACATGACTACACTAGCCAAAAATACCTGACACAATGTTCTTTAAAATTGACCTCCTCTTTAGAAATTGCACTATGCCTCATTGACCAAAACCCTAGTGTTGGAGATACTCCAACAAATTGTTTTCCTGTTGATGGAATGATAGCGTAGGAGTCCCAATAGCTGAAACCTCATGCTCTGGATCCAATGCAACTGACAGTTAGTGCATCCAAGTCTCGGTTTGAGTTTTATCGATAGTTGCAACTCGCCTCCTCAAGCCATTCAAGGACATGTGGCCAATTTGGTCCGAGGTCATAGAATCCAAACCGAGCAGCATAATTTTGTTCTATAAGTTCTTGAATGTATGTTTGGCCAAGGCCCATGTGACTACACTAGAAAAAAAAGCTTGACAGAGTGTTTTTGAAAATCGAGCTCATCTTTAGAAATTACACTTTTCCTCATTGACCAAAACCCTAGTGTCGGAGATATACTCCAACCTATGGTTTTTTGATCGATGGAATGATAGTGTAGGGGCCCCAATAGATGAAACTCGTTGCACTTAATCCAATGCAATTGACGGTTCGTGCATTTGAGTCTCGGTTTAAGTTTTATCACAAGTTGTAACTCGCCTCCTCAAGCCATTTAGGGACATGTGGTGAATTTGGTCTAGGAGCATAAAATCCAAACTAAGTAGCATAACAGACTTTTGTAAGATCCCGCAAGTATATTTGTCCAAGGCCCACGTGAATAAACTAGCCAAAAAGACCCAACACAGTGTTCTTTAAAATCATCCTCCTCTTCAGAAATTGCACTATGCCTCATTGACCAAAATCCTAGTGTTGGAGATACTCCAACAAATTGTTTTTTGGTGGATGGAATGATAGCGTAGAAGCCCCAATAGCTGAAACCTGGTGCTCCTGATCCAATGCAACTGACAGTTCGTGCATCCGAGTCCTAGTTTGAGTTTTATGGATAGTTGCAACTCGCTTCCTCAAGCCATTCAAGGACATGTGGCCAATTTGGTCTGAGGGCTTAAAATCCAAACCGAGAAGCATAATGTTGTTTTGTAATCTCTTGCATGTATGTTTGGCCAAGGCCCATGCGACTACAATAGAAAAAAAAGCTCGATGGAGTGTTTTTGAAAATTGAAATCATCTTCAAAAATTGCATTATGCCTCATTGACAAAAACCCTAGTGTCAGAGATATACTCCAACAAATGGTTTTTCGGTCGACAAAATGATAGCGTAGGGGTCCTAATAGCTGAAACTCAGTGCTCTTAATCTAGTGCAGCTGACGGTTCGTACATCTGAGTCTCGGTTTAATTTTTATCACGAGTTACAACTCATCTCCTCAAGCCATTTAGGGACATGTGGTCAATTATGTCCAGGGGCATAAAATCCAAACCGAGTAGCATAACAAACTTCAGTAATCTCCCACAAGTCTATTTGGCCAAGGCCCACATGACTACACTAGCCAAAAAGACCTAACATAGTGTTCTTTAAAATTGACCTCCTCTTCAGAAATTGCACTATGCCTCATTGACCAAAATCCTAGTGTTGGAGATACTCCAACAAACTGTTTTTCGGTCGATAGAATGATAGAGAAGAAGCCCCAATAGTTGAAACATGGTGCTCTAGATCCAATGCAACTGACGGTTTGTGCATCTGAGTCCCTGTTTGAGTTTTATCGATAGTTGCAACTCTCCTCCTTAGGCCATTCAATGACATGTGGGCAATTTGGTCCGAGGGCATAAAATCCAAACCGAGCAGCATAATGTTGTTCCGTAAGCTACCGCATGTATCTTTGACCAAGACCCATATGACTACACTAGAAAAATATGCTACATAGAGTCTTTTTGAAAATCGAGCTCATCTTCATAAATTGCACTATGCCTCATTGACCAAAACCCTAGTGTTGGAGATACTCCAAAAAATTGTTTTTTGGTCGATGGAATGATAGTGTAGGAGCCCCAATAGTTGAAACCTCGTGATCTAGATCCAATGCAACTAACAGTTCGTGCATCCGAATCTCGGTTTGAGTTTTATCGATAGTTGCAACTCACCTCCTCAAGCCATTCAAGGACATGTGGCCAATTTGGTCCAATGGAATAAAATCCAAACTGAGTAGCATAATTTTTTTCTGTAAGGTCTTGCATGTATGTTTGGCCAAGGCCCATGTGACTACACTAGAAAAAAATGCTCGACGGAGTATTTTTGAAAATCGAGCTCATCTTCAAAAAATGCACTTTTCCTCATTGACCAAAGCCCTAGTTTTTAAGATATACTCCAACCAATGGTTTTTGTGTCTATGGAATGATAGTGTAGGGGCCCCAATAGATGAAACTCAGTGCTCTTAATCCAATGCAATTGACAGTTCGTGCATCTGAGTCTCGGTTTACGTTTTATCACAATTTGCAACTCGCCTCCTTAAGCCATTTAGGGAAATGTGGTGAATTTGGTCCATGAGCACAAAATCCAAACTGAGTAGCATAACAGACTTCTGTAAGCTCCCATAAATATATCTGGCCAATGCCCATGTGAATACACTAGACAAAAAGACCCGACACAGTGTTCTTTAAAATCGTCCTCCTCTTTATAAATTGCACTACGCCTCATTGACCAAAATCCTAGTTATGGAGATACTCCAACAAATTATTTTTTGGTGGATGGAATGATAGTGTAGGAGCCCCAATAGCTGAAACCTGGTGTTATGGATCCAATGCAATTGACGGTTCATGCATCCAAGTCCCAGTTTGAGTTTTATCGATAGTTGCAACTCGCCTCCTCAAGCCATTCAAGGGCATGTGGCCAATTTGGTCCAAGGGCTTAAAATTCAAACTGAGCAGCATAATGTTGTTTCGTAAGATCCTGCATGTATGTTTACCAAGGCCCATGTGACTACAATAGAAAAAAAATCTCGACGGAGTGTTTTTGAAAATCGATCTCATCTTCAGAAATTGCACTATGCCTCATTGACCAAAACCCTAGTGTCGGAGATATACTCCAACAAATGGTTTTTCGGTTTACAGAATGATAGCGTAGGGGCCCCAATAGCTGAAACTTGATGCTCTTAATCCAGTGCAACTGACGGTTTGTACATCCAAGTCCCAGTTTAATTTTTATCGCGAGTTGCAACTCGCCTCCTCGAGCCATTTAGGGACATGTGGTCAATTTGGTCGGGGGGCATTAAATCCAATTCGAGTAGCATAACAGAATTTTGTAATCTCCCACAAGTCTATTTGGCCAAGGCCCACGTGATTACACTAGCCAAAAAGACCCGACACAATTTTCTGTAAAATTGACCTCCTCTTCAGAAATTGCACTATGCCTCATTGACCAAAATCCTAGTGTTGGAGATACTCCAACAAATTGTTTTTCAGTCAATAGAATGATAGAGTAGAAGCCCCAATAGTTGAAACCTAGTGCTCCGGATCCAATGCAACTGATTGTTTGTGCATCTGATTCCCGGTTTGAGTTTTATTGATAGTTGCAACTATCCTCCTCAAGCCATTCAAGGACATGTGGCAATTTTGGTCCAAGGGCATAAAATCCAAACCGAGCAGCATAATGTTGTTCCATAAGCTACCGCTTGTATGTTTGGACAAGGCCCATATGACTACACTAGAAAAAAATGCTACATATAGTCTTTTTGGAAATCGAGCTCAGCTTCAGAAATTGCACTATGCCTCATTGAACAAAACCCTCATGCCGAAGATAATCCAACAAATGGCTTTTCGGTCGACGAAATGATAGTGTAGGGGCCCCATTAGATGAAAATCACTACTCTTAATCCAATGCAACCGACATTTCGTGTATCTGAGTCCCCGTTTGAGTTTTATCATGAGTCGTAACTCACCTCCTCAAGCCATTTAGGGAGATGTGTCAATTTGGTCCAGGGGCATAAAATCCAAACTGAGTAGAATAATAGACTTTCGTAAGCTCCAACAAGTCTATTTGGCCAAAGCTCATGTGACTACACTAGCCAAAAAGACTCGACACATTGTTCTTTAAAATCGACCTCCTCTTCAGAAATTGCACTATGCCTCATTCAACAAAATCCTAGTGTTGGAGATACTCCAACAAATTGTTTTCCAGTCGATGGAATGATAGTTTAGGATCCCCAATAGCTCAAACCCGATACTCCATATCCAATGCAACTGACGGTTCGTGTATCGGAGTCCCAGTTCGAGTTTTATCGATAGTTGCAACTCGCTTCCTCAAGCCATTCAAGGACATGTGGTCAATTTGGTCCGAGGGCATAAAATCCAAACCGAGCAGCATAATGTTGTTCCGTAAGCTCCTACATATATGTTTGGCCAAGGCTCATGCGGCTACATCATAAACAAATGCTTGACATACTGTTCTTGAAAATCGAGCTCAACTTCAGAAATTGCATTAAGCCTCATTGACCAAAACCCTACTGTCGAAGATACTCCAACAAATGGTTTTTTGGTCGATAGAATGATAGCGTAGGCTACCGCTAGCTGAAACTTAGTTCTCTTAATCCAATGCAATGGATAGTTCGTGCATCTGAGTCTTGGTTTGAGTTTTATCGCGAGTTGCAACTTGCCTCCTCAAGCCATTTAGGGACATGTGGTCAATTTGGTCCAGGGGCATAAAATCCAAACCGAGTAGCATAATAGTCTTTCATAAGCTCCCACAAGTCTATTTGGCCAAGGTCCATGTGACTACACTAGCCAAAAATACTCGACATAGTGTTCCTTAAAATCGACCTCCTCTTTAGAAATTGCACTATGCCTCATTGACCAAAATCCTAGTGTTGGAGATACTCCAACAAATTGTTTTTCATTTGATGGAATGATAGCGTAGGAGCCCTAATAGCTAAAACCTAGTGCTCTAGATCCAATGCAACTAACGGTTCATGCATCTGAGTCCCAGTTTGATTTTTATCGATAGTTGCAATTCGCCTCCTCAAGCTATTCACGGACATGTGGCCAATTTGGTCTGAGGGCATAAAATCCAAACCGAGAAGCATAATGCTGTTTTGTAAGCTCCTGCATGTATGTTTGGCCAAGGCCCATTCGGCTATAGTAGAAAAAAATGCTCGACAGAGTGTTTTTGAAAATCTAGCTCATTTTTAGAAATTGCACTATGCCTCATTGACAAAAACCCTAGTACCGAAGATACTCCAACACATGTTTTTTCGGTTGACAGAATGATAGTATAGGGGGCCCACTAGCTTAAATTTAGTGCTCTTAATCCAATGCAATTGACGGTTCATGCATTTGAGTCCCGGTTTGAGTTTTATCTTGAGTTGCAACTAGCCTCCTCAAGCTATTTAGGGATATGTGGTCAATTTGGTCTGGTGGGATAAAATCCAAACCAAGTAGCATAAAAGTCTTCCATAAGCTCCCGCAAGTCTATTTGGCCAAGGCCCATGTGACTACACTAGCCAAAAAGACCCGACACAATGTTCTTTAGAATCGACCTCCTCTTCAGATATTGCACTATGCCTCATTGACCAAAATCATAGTGTTGGAGATACTCCATCAAATTGTTTTCCGATCGATGGAATGATAATGTAGGAGGCCCAATAGCTGAAACCTAGTGCTTTGGATCTAATGCAACTGATGGTTCGTGCATCTGAGTCCCGGTTTGAGTTTTATCGATAGTTGCAACTTGCCTCCTCAAGCCATTCGAGGACATGTGGCCAATTTGGTCCGAGGGCATAGAATCCAAACCGAGCAGCATAATGTATTTTCGTAATCTCCCGCATGTATGTTTGGCCAAGGCCCATGTGAATACACTAGAAAAAAACACTCGACAGAGTGTTCTTGAAAATCAATCTGATCTTCAGAAATTGCACTATGCCTCATTGACCAAAACCCTAGTGCCGAATATACTCAAACAAATGGTTTTTCGGTCGACGAAATAATAGCGTAGGGGTCCCACTAGTTGAAAATCGGTGCTCTTAATCCAATGCAATTGATGGTTCATGCATCTAAGTCTCGGTTTGAGTTTTATCACGAGTTGCACCTCACCTCCTCAAGCCATTTAGGGACATGTGGTCAATTTCGTCCGGGGGCATAAAATCCAAACCGAGTAGCATAACAGACTTTCGTAAGCTCCCGTAAGTCTATTTGGCTAAGGCCCACGTGACTACACTAGCCAAAAAGACCCAAACAATGTTCTTTAAAATCGACCTCCTCTTCAGAAATTGCACTAAGCTTCATTGACCAAAACCCTAGTGTTGGAGATACTCTAATTTTTTTTTTTCGTTCGATGGAATGATAGCATAGGAGCCCCAATAGTTAAAACCTGGTGCTCCGGATCCAATGCAACTGATGGATCGTGCATCCGACTCCCAGTTTGAGTTTTATTGATAGTTGCAATTTGCCTCCTCAAGCCATTCAAGGACATGTGGCCAATTTGGTTCGAGGGCATAAAATCCAAACCAAGTAACATAATGTTGTTCATAATCTCCCGCATGTATGTTTGGCCAAGGCCCATGTGACTATAGTAGAAAAAAATGCTCCACAAGGTCTTCTTGAAAATCGAGCTCATCTTCAAAAATTGCACTTTGCCTCATTGACCAAAATTCTAGTGTCAGAGATACTCCAACAAATGGTTTTACGGTCGATGGAATGATAACATAGAGGCCCCACTAAATGAAAATTGGTTCTCTTAATCCAATGCAACTGATGGGTCGTGCATCCGAGTCCCGGTTTGAGTTTTATCACGAGTTGCAACTCGCCTCCTGAAGCTATTTAGGGACAAGTGGTCAATTTGGTCCAGGAGCAAAAAACCCAAATCGAGTAGCATAACAGACTTTTGTAAGCTCCCCTAAGTCTATTTGGCCAAGGCCCACATGATTACACTAGCCAAAAAGCCCCGACACAATGTTCTTTAAACTCGACCTCCTCTTGAGAAATTTCACTATTGTTTTCCTGTTGATGGAATGATAGTGTAGGAGCCCCAATAGCTGAAACATGGTGTTGTGGATTCCAATGCATCTAATGGTTCATGTGTTCAAGTCTCGGTTTGAGTTTTATCGATTGTTGCAACTAGCCTCCTCAAGCCATTCATGTACATGTGGCCAATTTTGTCTGAAGGCATAAAATCTAAACCAAGCAGCATAATTTTGTTCCGTAAGCTCCCACATGTATGTATGGCCAAGGCCCATGCGACTACATTAGGAAAAAATGCTCGACAAAGTGTTCTTGAAAATCTAGCTCATCTTCAGAAATTGCACTATGCCTCATTGACCAAAGCCCTAGTACCGAAGATACTCCAAGAAATGGTTTTTCGGTCGACGGAATGATAACGTAGGGCCCCTACCAGCTAAACCTCAGTGCTATTAATCCAATAACACTGACGGTTTGTGCATCTGATTCTTGGTTTGTGTTTTATCGTGAGTTGCAACTCGCCTCCTCAAGCCATTTAGGGACATGTGGTCAATTTCGTCCAGGGGCATAAAATCCAAGCTGAGTAGCATAATAGACTTCCATAAGCTTCTGCAAGTCTATTTGGCCAAGGCCCATGTGACTACACTAGCCAAAAAGACCCGACACAGTGTTCTTTAAAATCGAACTCCTCTTCAGAAATTGCACTATGCCTCATTGACCAAAACCCTAGTGTTGGAGATACTCCAACAAAATGTTTTTCAGTCGATGGAATGATATCCTAGGAGCCCCAATAGATGAAACCTTCTTCTCTGGATCCAATGCAATTGACGGTTCTTGCATTCGAGTCTCGGTTTGAGTTTTATCAATAGTTGCAACTCGCCTACTCAAGCCATTCAAGGACATGTGGCCAATCTCGTATGAGGGCATAAAATCCAAACCGATCAGCATAATTTTGTTCTGTAAGCTCTTGCATGTATGTTTGGCCAAGGCCCATGTGACTACACTAGAAAAAAAAGCTCGATGGAGTGTTTTTGAAAATTGAGCTCATCTTCAAAAATTGCACTTTTCCTCATTGACCAAAACCCTAGTGTCAGAGGTATACTCCAACCAATGGTTTTTAGGTCGATGGAATGATAGTGTAGGGGCCCCAATAGTTGAAACTCGGTGCTCTTACTCCAATGCAATTGAAGGTTCGTGCATCTGAGTCTCGGTTTAAGTTTTATCACAAGTTGCAACTCGCCTCCTCAAGCCATTTAGGGACATGTGGTGAATTTGGTCCAGGAGCATAAAATCCAAACTAAGTAGCATAAATGACTTCTGTAAGCTCCTGCAAGTATATTTGGCCAAGGCCCACATGAATACACTAGCCAAAAAGACCCAACACAGTGTTCTTTAAAGTTGTTCTCCTCTTCAGAAATTGCACTATGCCTCATTGACCAAAATCCTAGTGTTGGAGATACTCCAACAAATTGTTTTCCGGTGGATGGAATGATAGCATAGGAGCCCCAATAGCTGAAACCTGGTGCTTCAGATCCAATGCAACTGAAGGTTCGTCTATCCGAGTCCCAGTTTGATTTTTATCGATAGTTGCAACTCGCCTCCTCAAGCCATTCAAGGACATGTGGCCAATTTGGTTCGAGGGCATAAAATCCAAGTTGAGCAACATAATGTTGTTCCATAAGCTCTTGCATGTATGTTTGGCCAAGGCCCATGCGACTACAATAGAAAAAAACGCTCGACGGAGTGTTTTTGAAAATCGAGCTCATCTTCAGAAATTGCACTATGCCTCATTGACCAAAACCCTAGTGTCAGAGATATACTCCAACAAATGGTTTTTCAGTTGACAGAATGATAGCGTAGGGGCCCCACTAGCTGAAACTCAATTCTCTTAATCCAACGCAACCAACGCTTTGTACATATGAGTCCCGATTTAATTTTTATTGTGAGTTGCAACTCGCCTCCTCAAGCCATTTAGGGACATGTGGTCAATTTGGTCCGGGGGCATAAAATCCAAAATGAGTAGCATAATAGACTTCCATAATCTTCTGCAAGTCTATTTGGCCAAGGCCCACATGACTACACTAGCCAAAAATACATGACACAGTGTTCTTTAAAATTGACCTCCTCTTCAGAAATTGCACTATGCCTCATTGACAAAAATCCTAGTGTTGGAGATACTCCAAAAAATTATTTTTCGGTCGACAGAATGATAGAGTAGAAGTCCCAATAACTAAAACTTGGTGCTCCGGATCCAATGCAACTGATGGTTTGTGCATCCGAGTCCCGGTTTGAGTTTTATTGATAGTTGCAACTCGCCTCCTCAAGCCATTCAAGGACATGTGGCCAATTTGGTCTGAGGGCATAAAATCCAAATCAAGCAACATAATTTTGTTTCGTAAGCTCCCGCATGTATGTTTGGCCAAGGCCCATACGACTACACTAGAAAAAAATGCTCCACAGAGTCTTTTTGAAAATTGAGATCATCTTCATAAATTGCACTATGCCTCATTGACCAAAACCCTCGTGCCGAAGATACTCCAACAAATTGTTTTTTGGTCAATGAAATGATAGTGTAGGGGCCCCACTAGATGAAAATCAGTGCTCTTAATCCAATGCAACTGACGGTTCGTGTATCTGATTCTTGGCTTGAGTTTTATCGTGAGCTCGCCTCCTCAAGCCATTTAGGGACATGTGGTCAATTTGGTCCGGGGGCATAAAATCCAAAACCAGTAGCATAACAGACTTCCGTAAGCTCCAACAAGTCTATTTGGCCAAGGTCCACATGACTACACTAGCCAAAAAGGCTTGACACATTGTTCTTTAAAATCGACCTCCTGTTCAAAAATTGCACTATGCATCATTCACCAAAATCCTAGTGTTGGAGATACTCCAACAAATTGTTTCCCGGTCGATGGAATAATAGCTTAGGAGCCCCGTAGCTGAAACTTGATGCTCATGATCCAATGCAACTGACGGTTCGTGCATCAGAGTCCTGGTTTGAGTTTTATCGATAGTTGCAACCCGCTTCCTCAAGCCATTCAAGGATATGTGGCCAATTTGGTCCGAGGGCATAAAATCCAAACCGAGAAGCATAATGTTGTTCCGTAAACTCCCACATGTATGATTGGCCAAGGATCATGTGGCTACATCAGAAAAAAATGCGCGACAGATTATTCTTGAAAATCGAGCTCAACTTCAAAAATTGCACTAAGCCTCATTGACCAAAACCCTAGTGTCAAAGATACTCCAACAAATGGTTTTTCGGTTGACGGAATGATAGCATAGGCTCCCACTAGCTGAAACTTAGTGCTCTTAATCCAATGCAACTAATGGTTCATGCATCTGAGTCTCGGTTTGAGTTTTATCGCGAGTTGAAACTTGCCTCCTCAAACTATTTAGCTATGTTGTGTTGGTTTTCGGGATGTGGGAACGGCTGGGATTGGGGAACGCATAGTCAGGACGGCTAGAGTACACCCCCAAATTTTTTAGGGGACGACATGTTGGGGACGACAATAATAATAATAATAATAATATNATATATATATATATATATATATATATTAAAATTCACCATAAACATTTGTAGTTGCTTCAAGCTTGTAAGCACATCAAGCTATACTATACAGTATTATGCACAACCCTTACACTTGCCAATTCTGAAAAAGCTCGACCAATTTAAAAAAGGGAAGAGTGATATTTCATTATTGGATGCTAGACAAGAGCAAGTTTAGCTTTAGGAAACTTAAATGAGAAATGTCTGTATAGCAGTTTTTCTTACTCATATTTCTTGTTAATGACGATTATGTTAAAACATAAAAGGCATTCCCTTCTCAATAGGTTTTACAGATTTTTATGGTTGTGTTCAAAACCACTATAAAACACTTTGGTTCTATAAAGAGATTAGATTCATATTTCAGATTAAGAATTTGATTGAATAGGAATTTATTCAAACATTTAGTGCCCAATCGAAGTCACTACTATCTGATTGTTTTCACAATGCTTGAGGTTGGGATGGTGGAAGCACTATAATTGAATGACTCCTGAAAACCCATGTACAATATGTAAAAGCTAAGATGACCAGAAAAATGAGAAGAACAAGAACAGTAACCATAAGGATCTGCCCTTTGAAATGTTGCATTTCTTGTTTTTTTGACATGGAAACTTTGTTTGTTGTAACCTTGTTGCTGAAAATACAATATTTAAATCACTGGAAACTTAAATCAAGACCCATCATACAAAACCCATGTTTTGAGATACAACTTTTACAACAGATTTAGATTCAATGCATTACAAAAATAATGAATGGGAAAAATGATCTTATTGTCCAATCATCAATTTCCATGATTATCAAGACTGAAGAAATATGCGTTGAATACCCCCAAAATCTACTCAAAAAAATTCCTGAAATCTGCCTAGAACATCCTTGAAATTTGTTCGTAACGTCCCTGAAATCTGTCGGGAACGTCTTGGGGACAACCAACAAGTCCCTGAGTCCCCAATGAAGTCCCTGACAATTTGGGTAAGTTTCTTAAGGGTCCCCAAGTCCCCCGTACGTTGGAACAGCGGGTACACAGGTTTTTTGGGGGGGGACGGGTCTCCGTGCAACATAGCTAGTTAGGGACATGTGGTTAATTTGGTCCGGGGGCATAAAATCCAAACTGAGTATCATAATAGACTTTTGTAAGCTCCTGCAAGTCTATTTGGCCAAGGCCCATGTGACTGCACTAGCCAAAAAGACCCAACACAATGTTCTTTAAAATCGACCTCCTCTTTAGAAATTGCACTATGCCTCATTGGCCAAAATCCTAGTGTTGAAGATACTCCAACAAATTGTTTTCCGGTCGATGGAATGATAGTGTAGGAGCCCCAATAGCTAAAACCTGGTGCTCCAAATCCATTTCAACTGGCGGTTCATGCATCCGAGTCTCGGTTTGAGTTTTATCGATAGGTTCAACTCGCCTCCTCAAGCCATTCAAGAACATGTGGCCAATTTGGTTCGAGGGAAAAAAATCTAAACCGAGTAGCATAATGTTGTTCTGTAAGCTCCCGCATGTATGTTTGGCCAAGGCCCATGCAAGTACACTAGAAAAAAAAATGCTCGATAGAGTGTTCTTGAAAATCAAGCTCATCTTCA
The DNA here is from genome assembly GCA_032191745.1 of Picea mariana. NCBI lineage: Eukaryota > Viridiplantae > Streptophyta > Pinopsida > Pinales > Pinaceae > Picea > Picea mariana. Next base: position 247,003 of record JASDQU010738707.1, read on the forward strand.
AAAATTGCACTATGCCTCATTGACCAAAACCCTAGTGTTGAAGATACTCCAACAAATGCTTTTTTGGTCGACGGAATGATAGCATAGGGGTCCCACTAGCTGAAACTCGGTGCTCTTAATTCAATGCAACTGACGGTTCATGCATCTGAGTCCCAATTTGAGTTTTATAGCGAGTTGCAACTCACCTCCTTAAGTTATTTAGGGTCATGTGGTCAATTTGGTCCAAGGGAATAAAATCCAAACCGAGTAGCATAACAGACTTTCGTAAGCTCCTGCAAGTCTATTTGGCCAAGGCCCACATGACTACACTAGCCAAAAATACCCGACACACTGTGCTTTAAAATCAACCTCCTCTTACAAAATTGCACCATGCCTCATTGACCAAAATCCTTGTGTTGGAGATACTCCAACAAATTGTTTTCCGGTAGATGGAATGATAGCGTAGGAGTCCCAATAGCTGAAACTTGGTGCTCCAGATCCAATGCAATTGATGGTTCATGCATCCGAGTCCTATTTTGAGTTTTATTGATAGTTGCAACTTGCCTCCTCAAGCCATTCAAGGACATGTGGTGAATTTGGTCCAAGGGAATGAAATTGAAACTGAGCAGCATAATTTTGTTCCGTAAGTTCTCACATGTATGTTTTGCCAAGGCCCATGCGACTACATTAGAAGAAATAGTTGCAACTCTCACTTCTACTTTATTTTCTTTTCATTTCTAGACCTTTTCTGAGATCAAATTGTCCTTGTCTTCACCAACTAGGATTCCACCATCTGTTTCAAATATTTGGACACTAAAGATTGATAAAAGAACCTCCTCAAGGTGAAATCCAGGTGTTGTTCAGAAAAAAAACATAAAGTTGGTCATCACTCTTGTCCATCAAAACAATGGTTCCTTTCTTTAAATAAATACCCCCCCAACTGTAATCATTCTATTGGTTCTTGGAAAGCATAACCTCCACAAATTCACACTTTTCTCTCATGGAAAGTTTACTGTCTGAACAAACCTAGAATCAAATCTCTGAGACTACTTCTCTACAGGCCAAACACTAACTCATAAGAAAAAGGAATTGAAAAAACCTTCAAAAGACATGAACAAGGACTACTTGTAAGGCTAGTATTTTCTCAAACAAGAGGGCAAACTAGGATTATGTTTGAATAGATTTAGCAAATCAAACTAGATCTAAGACTTGATAAGATTATCCTATTTGCCAAGTATGGGTAAAGAAAGAGAATAACTCAATGGATTTATCACACTTGTCAACTCAACAACCAGATGGATCAGATTAGGATTAACTTGTCTCGCATGCAGCTGAGGTCGAACTCTACTTTCCAAAGTGAGCTAGAGTCTTGTAATCACCAATATGCCAACAAATAGGAGGTCGACTACTTCTCAAAATAACCATGTTGCCTCTCTAATAATAAAAAATATAAAATATAAAATTTCAAGATTGATGAACTAACACCATATCATTAAACTATATACATGTATGTTAATCGTAATACATACATCATATTACAAGCACGTACCTTTCTACTATGATAACATGAGCTTTAATGAGTTAGCTTTACCTAGTTAAGCTCGTACTAGGGATAAGTATAATCGACTGTAGTGGAGTTAGTGTGATAACCTGATCTAATTCCATGGATAATCAGTAGAAGTAAGTGTGATCTGTAACTTATGGATATATCATAACAAAGAGTAATTCCATGCTTATTGAGATTAATAGGACATGTACTTGTTTAACCCATAGTAATAAGCACATCCCTATTGAATGCTCGTAGTTAATGATGAAAGATGATACAAGTATTAGTATTGGTAATGATTAAGCTTGCACTGCTTACTGCTTTGAGATCCATAGATGTGTGATAAAGATACAAGTATATACATCACTATGATACTATAGATTAATTATATTGGTGTATCGCTAGCTTATCAGTTTCAGACTAGTGTTATGTTCATGTAAAGATGATATCACTTTGGATACTAGTTTGTTACATGTTTACTTATGGTAATCACCTGTATAACTTATGCAATACCAATGTTTATACTATACGTAAGGGTCGCTAATGATTATGTTAGATATGTATGTTCAATTAAAGTTGATATGTATATTGGAGTATCACGTTGATTATGTAATTATGATTAGTATACACATACTATATTCCTGGAATAGCAGATTGGGGGATTATAGTATAATATGTTATGAATAAATGGTAATAGCTTATCATACATGTTTTATCCATAATAACTAGTATGTATATTATCCCTATACGAGATATGATGATTAACTTCCATTATAGCTGATTGATGCTTACATATTATGTATATTAAGGTGGACTCCAACTTAATGACTAAGGTGAAGTTATGATCGATTACCTTATATTTCTAATCAATGAACCCGATGATCCTAGTATTAGGCTCTAGTGTTAAGCTCTGTAATCTGTGAGCTCCTATAAAACCCATAATTAAGAGTGATATGTGTGTTATATGCATCTTATTATGAAACCCAATGCCATTTGTTATATCCATATTGTTGATCCGCTTATATTACATATTCATGTCATCCAGCAAATACAACACTGTATAAGATCAAATTAGGCAAATCTACTATTGTTCCCATTGAATAAGCATGATGGGTGTGTTTCTACTATTTCCATTAGTTTACTTGGGTTCATGATGTGTAATTAGCTGGTATTGATACTCTATGTAAAAACTATAGACTCCCAACTAATTTGTATTGTATAATAGTGTACAACTAGTCTGATCTTTATTACGTTCAATATGGTGAATAGAGCTCAAATATGATACAAGGCAATGTACGAGGATCTATTACCCTTTTTAGTATTGTTACCATAAATATTCACATTACTCTGTTCTAGTAACAAAGTTGTAATGACTCTTAGCTCTACTACAAACTAGTGATCATAGTATTCATCATGCTTTATGGGTTAGTTATTACAAGTAGATCCCTAATATTTACACAATTGTAATCAATATAGTTTCTTATAACTAGAATACAACTTGTTACATGCTTAGATCATACGTATTATCCCTAATAAATACAACAACATTAATGGTGTAAATCCAACAGTACTGTCAAAACATAGGCCTAATAAGAGTCATGAGTGATCACTATTGTAAGAGTCATCATGTATAACTATGTACACTGTAAATTGCTTGTTCTACCATATGTAAACTCAATACTATGATTCCCATTATTAGCTTAGGTTTAATGGTTGGTGTATTAAAGTATAGTATGATCATGTGGTTAGTGTAGAGTGATTACACCCTTATATTACAGTATTATTATCATAGTTATGTGATAGGTGTCTAGTCTTATTACCCTATGTCACGGTGTATCCATAATAGTTATAAAGCTCTATATTATCGTGAGCTTCATGCTTTGATTAGATGTATGAGATTAGTAGTAATGATGCCTTTATACAAGCCCAACTTAGGTAACTATGAACAAAGGTATCTATCATATCAAGTAATTGTGTTTCCATAATCATTAAGCTCTGTATATTGAATACATAGGCATACATAGGTATTGAATATATTGAATATCACATTCTGTTGAACCCCTTTTTTTCTTACTGCAAATGCATAGTTCACTAAAACATATTTTCCTTCATCCTCTAAGATTGCCTGTCTCTTTTCAGTTTGCTGATCACATCTACCATTTCTCTTTCTGCAATTTGTACAAATAAACTTATCTTCAATTTTCTATTGTACATCTGTTTCTGCCAACAACCAATCATATGATCCTAACACTAGTGTATAGTCATGGGATGGTGGTGTATCAATTTATAGGTCCAATGATGCAGAGGTGTAAAGTATGTTGAGGTATGGGATCAGGCACCTGCAAACCACTAAGTTTGGGTTAGTTTTGCTAGTTTAGTTCTTCTAAACTGAAGAGGTCCTTAGATAAGACTGAATGTGAAAGAGCAATATTTGAATGGAAATAACAATCCGTCCTTCAAAATCATGGCATTTTGAAAGGGCATTTGATTGCATAAGAACATCTATCCCAAAATAGAAAGAGGAGAGATTTATGCTCGTGGAGGATGGAACTCTTGTTGGGTATAAAGATTGCTCTAACCATAGAAACCAGGAAAACATGTTGAGGGTTTAAAGAATAGTTATGAAAGGTTCTTTTATTTATCTTTGAAAATAAAACTTACAAAGAAGATTCGATATGCCTTAATTTGCATTCCCAACACTTCAAGAATATGTCTAGTAGAATGTCGAGGGAATGATAGCATAGGATCCCCAATAGCTGAAACCTGGTGCTCCAGATCCAATGCAACTGACAATTCATGCATCCAAGTCTCGGTTTGAGTTTTATCGATAGTTGTAACTCCTCTCCTCAAGCCATTAAAGGACATGTGACCAATTTGGTCCGAGGGCATAAAATCCAAACCGAGCAGCATAATTTTGTTTTGTAAACTCCCGCACGTACGTTTGGCCAAGGCCCATGCAACTACACTAGAAAAAAATGTTCAACATAGTTTTCTTGAAAATCAAGCTCATCTTTAGAAATTGCACTATGCCTCATTGAACAAAACCCTAGTGCCGAAGATTCTCCAACAAATGGTTTTTCGGTTGACACAATGATAGCGTAGGGGACACACTAGTTTAAACTCAATGCTCTTAATTCAATGCAACTAACCATTCGTGCATCTGAGTCCCAGTTTGAGTTTTATCACGAGTTGCAACTCGCCTCCTCAAGCCATTTATGGACATTTGGTCAATTTGGTCTGAGGGCATAAAATCCAAACCGAGTATCATAACAGACTTTCGTAAGCTCCCACAAGTCTATTTGGCCAAGGCCCACGTGACTACACTAGCCAAAATCAGCTCACAGAGTGTTCTTTAAAATTGACCTCCTCTTTAGAAATTGCACTATGCCTCATTGACCAAAATCCTAGTGTTGGAGATACTCCAACAATTTTTTTTCCTGTTGATGGAATGATAGCGTAGGAGCCCCAATAGTTGAAACCTGGTTCTCCATATCCAATGCATTTGACGGTTAGTGCATCCGAGTCCCGGTTTGATTTTTATCGATAGTTGCAACTTGCCTCCTCAAGCCATTCAAGGACATGTGGCCAATTTCGTTCGGGGGCATAAAATCCAAACCGAGCAGCATAATGGAGTTTCCCAATCTCTTGCAAGTCTGTTTGGCCAAGCCCCATGCGAATACACTAGAAAAAAATGCCCAACAGAGTGTTATTGAAAATCAAGCTCATCTTAAAAAATTTCACTGTGCCTCATTGACCAAAACCCTAGTGCAGAGATACTCCAAGAAATGGTTTTTCGGTCGACGAAATGATAGCGTAGGGGACCCAATAGCTGAAAATTAGTGCTCTTAATCCAATGCAACTGACGGGTTGTGCATCTAAGTCTCGGTTTGACTTTTATCGTGAGTTGCAACTCACATTCTCAAGCCATTTAGGGACATGTGGTCAATTTGGTCGGGGGGCATAAAATACAAATCAGGTAGCATAAAAAACTTCCATAAGCTCTCACAAGTCTATTTGGCCAAGGTTCACATGAATACACTAGCCAAAAAGACCCAACACAGTGTTCTTTAAAATCGACTCCCTCTTTAGAAATTGCACTATGCCTCATTGACCAAAATCCTAGTGTTGAAGATACTTCAACAAATTGTTTTCAGGTCGATAGAATGATAGCGTAGGAGCACCAATCGCTGGAACTTGGTGCTCCGAATCCAATGCAACTGACAGTTCATGCATCTGAGTACCGGTTTGAGTTTTATCGATAGTTGCAACTTGCCTCCTCAATCCATTCAAGGACATGTGGCCAATTTGGTTTGAGGGAATAAAATCCAAACCGAGCAGCGTAATTGTTCCATAAGCTCCTGGATGTATGTTTGGCCAAGGCCTATGTGACTACACTAAAAACAAATGCTCAACAGAGTGTTTTTGAAAATCGATCTTGTGTTTAGAAATTGCACACTATGCCTCATTGACCAAAACCCTAGTGTTGAAGATACTCCAAAAAATGGTTTTTCGGACGACATAATGATAGCGTAGGGGCCCCACTAGCTGAAACTCGGTACTCTTAATCCAATGCAACTGTTGGTTCATGCATTAGAGTCTTGGTTTGAGTTTTATCGCGAGTTGCAACTTGCCTCCTCAAACCATTTAGGGACATGTGGTCAATTTGCTCCGGGGGCATCAAATCCAAACAGAGAAGCATAAGAGACTTCCATAAGCTCCCGCAAGTCTATTTGGCCAAGGCCCATGTGACTACACTAGCCAAAAAGACCTGACACGGTTTTCTTTAAAATCGGCCTCCTCTTCCGAAATTGCACTATGCCTCATTGACCAAAATCCTAGTGTTGGAGTTACTCCAACAAATTATTTTTAGGTCGATGGAATGATAGGGTAGGAGCCCCAATAGTTGAAACCTGGTGCTCCAAATCCAATGCAACTAACGGTTCGTGCATCCGAGGTTTGAGTTTTATCGATAGTTGCAACTCGCCTTCTCAAGCCATTCAAGGACATGTGGCCAATTTGGTCTGAGGGCTTAAAATCCAAACTGAGCAGCATAATGTTGTTCTGCAAGCTCCCGCATGTATGTTTGGTCAAGGCCCATGTGACTACACTAGGAAAACATGCTCCACAGAGTCTTTTTGAAAATCGAGCTCATCTTTAGAAATTGCACTATGCCTCATTGACCAAAACCCTAGTGGTGGAGATACTCCAACAAATTTTTTTTTCATTCAATGAAATGATAACATAGGGGCCCCACTAGCTGAAAATCAGTGCTCTTAATCCAATGCAAATGACGGTTTGTGCATCTAAGTCCCGGTTTGAGTTTTATCGCGAGTTGCAATTTGTCTCCTCAAGCCATTTAGGGACATGTGGTCAATTTAGTCTAGGGGCATAAAATCCAAACCGAGTAGCATAACAGACTTCCGTAAGATCCCGCAAGTCTATTTGGCCAAGGCCCACATGACTACAGTAGTAAAAAAGACCCGACACAGTGTTCTTTAAAATTGACCTCCTCTTCAGAAATTGCACTATGCCTCATTGACCAAAATCCTAGTGTTGGAGATACTCCAACATTTTTTTTTTCGGTCGATGGAATGATAGTGTAGGAGCCCCAATAGTTGAAACCTAGTGCTCCAGATCCAATGAAACTGATGATTCCTGCATTCAAGTCCAGGTTTGAGTTTTATCGATAGTTGCAACTCGCCTCCTCAAGCCATTCAAGGACATGTGGCCAATTTGGTCTAAGGGCATAAAATCCAAACCGAGCAGCATAATGTTGTTCTGTAACCTCCTGCATGTATGTATGGCCAAGTCCCATGCGACTACACTAGAAACAAATGCTCCATGGATTCTTTTTGAAAATCGAGCTCATCTTCAGAAATCGCACTATGTCTCATTAACGAAAACCCTAGTGTCGGAGATACTCCAACAAATAGTTTTTCGGTCAACGAAATGATAGCGTAGGGGCCCAAATAGCTGAAACTCGATGCTCTAAATCCAATACAACGGATGGTTCATGTATCTGAGTCCCGGTTTGAGTTTTATCGTGAGTTGCAACTAGCCTCCTCAAGCCATTTAGGGACATGTGGTCAATTTGGTCCGGGGGCATAAAATCCAAACCGAGTAGCATAACATAATTTTGTAAGCTCCCACAAGTCTATTTAGCCAAGGCCCACATGACTACACTAGCCAAAAAGACCGGACACAATTTTCTTTAAAATCGACCTCCTCTTCAAAAATTGCACTATGCCTCATTGACCAAAATCCTAGTGTTGGAGATACTCCAACAAATTGTTTTCTAGTCGATGGAATGATAGCGTAGGAGCCCCAATAGCTGAAACTTGGTGTTCCGGATCCAATGCAACTGAGGGTTTGTGCATCTGAGTCTCTGTTTGAGTTTTATCGATAGTTGCAACTCACCTCCTCAAGTAATTCAAGGACGTGTGGCCAATTTGGTATGAGGGCATGAAATCCAAACCGAGCAGCATAATGTTGTTCCATAAGCTCCCGCATGTATGTTTGGCCAAGGCCCATGCGACTACACTAGAAAAAAATGCTCCACAAAGTCTTTTTGGAAAACGATCTCATCTTCAGAAATTGCACTTTGCCTCATTGTGTAATATGCGAGATATAAAATGTATGCAGAACATAAATAAAATGCTAGAAATGGCAGAATAACAACAATATAACCAGAACATTCACCACAATAGCACTGAAATGATATGAGAATAATAACAAAAATAAAACTTTGAATTTGAAAGCAATGTTCATGGACCTCTTCGAGGGGGAAACCTCCAGTTGAGCAGAGCTCTATTACAATAATATCCAAGCTAGGGTTTTTATACCCTCGACTCCTATTTATACTAAAAAGAAGCATCCAGAGGAAGATCCTTCTAGAAGCGGAAGCTTCGATTAGGTCTTCTTACATCCACTTTATTCTATTTTATTGAAAGGCCTTATTAATATTGACCTTTATTACATCCGAATATATTGTTCTACCTATGTGTGGGTTAGGACCCTAACATGTCTGCCCCCTTAAAAGAAACCTTGTCCTCAAGGCTTGAGATGAGGAAATTGTTGCAGAATGGTAGCTGGTTCCCAAGTGGCATGTGCTGGAGTTGTATCTTTCCACTGAACTAGCACTTCCCTGATGGTTCTCTGATGTAGGCAACGCTCACATTGGTCCAAAACTACTTCTGGCTGTAGCCAAATGGACCCTTCTTCAACTAACTCTGGAAGGTTGGTTTGAATTTGGCACTTAGCTCCGATCACCTTCTTTAAGCATGAAACATGAAAAACAAGATGTAGCTTCGAATGGCTAGGCAAAGCTAACTGATAGGCTACTTGTCCCACATGCTTGAGAATGGTATAAGGACCATAAAATTTGGGCACTAGCTTCTGACAATGCTCGGCCATGAGGGAAGTTTTCTTGTAAGGTTGCAGTCGAAGAAACACTTGATCTCCTTCTACAAATTGACCTTCAGAGAGACCTTGATCTGCTGGTTGCTTCAGGCGATTCTGTGCCATGACCAAATTCTCTTTGAGGGTATGGAGAATAGCCTCTCAAGCTGTAAGTGTTAGGTCAACCACCTAGACCTTCGAGGCACCCGGTAAGTATGAAATAACCGAAGGTGGCTTATGTACATATACTGCTTCAAAAGGAGTCATGCGTATAGCTGTATGGTATGAATTGTTGTACCGCCATTCAGCTAGGGGTAACCATTGAGCCCACTAATTTTTCTTTTCCGAGGAAAAACACCTCAAATATGTTTCCAAAAACTTGTTGAAAACTTCCGTTTGGCCATCAGTCCGTGGATGATAAGCTGTGTTGAGATGCAATTCGGTGCCTTGGATCTTGAACAATTATTGACAAAAATTACTTGTGAAAGTTGGGTTGTGATAAAAAACAATAGAGTGTGGCATGCCATGAAGCTTGAAGACTTGATCCATGAAAATTTGAGCCACCGTGGATGTTGTAAATGGGTGTTGAAGGGCGCAGAAATGAGCATACTTGGAAAGGAAATCAACAACCACCATGATGACTGATTTATTTCCCGATTTGGGTAAGCCAATAATAAAATCCATAGAGATATCCTTCCAAATAGCATGTGGAATCGGGAGCGGTTGTAGTGTGCCTGGAGATTTGACTATTTCTCCCTTTTTGAGTTGAAACACATCACATTCAGTGAGAAAATTACGAATTTCATGTTTCATACCATCCCAGAAAAAGGAACGTTTGACCCTGTCATAGGTTTTGGTGAACCTGGAGTGCCCTGCTGTGGGTGTAGCATGAAGCTCAAAAAGTACTGTGGATTTAAGCTTTGATTGCTTACTTAAATACAAACAAACTTTGTATCAAAGTTCATCATGGAGCTAAGAGTACCCTGGGGAAGCTGGAGCATTGGACTACAATTTTTGGATCAACTGTGAAATTTTGGGATCTTGTAGCCATTCCTGGTGAATGGCTTGGAGCCAATCTGGTACAATGAATGAAAGAGAAAAAAGGGATCGTTCATCTTCATATTTTCAAGAAAGTGCATCCGCAACCACATTGTCTTTGCCTTTTTTGTAAATGATCTCATAATCATATCCAAAGAGCTTAGTCACCCATTTTTGTTGTTCTGGGGATGAAATGCGTTGTTCTAGAAAATACTTGAGGCTTTGATGGTATTTCTTAATTTGGAAATGTTTCCCCAATAGATAAGGGTGCCACAGATCAACAACATGCAGAATAGACAACATTTCCTTTTCATAGGTGGATTTGCCCAGATTTCTTTTGGATAGTTTCTTGCTGGCAAAGGCCAAAGGTCAACCCTCTTGCATAAGGATATCACCAATTCCTTTCCCTAAGGCATCACATTCCAACACAAAGGTCTTTGTGAAATCGGGAAGGGTGAGGACTGGAGTGGTGCACATGGCCATCTTCAAGGTTTGAAAAGCTTGGGAAATGGCTGGAGTCCAAGTGAAAGAGTTCTTTTTGAGGAGAGCAGTGAAAGGTGTTGCAATCTTCCCATAATTCTTAACAAACTTGCGATAATACCATGTTAAGCCCATAAATCCACGCAATCTCTTAAGAGTCTTTGGATGAGGCCAGTCTTGCATAGCTTCAATCTTTTTAGGATCCACCTTGACGCCATCCTTGCCAACTAGATGACCCAAGTATTCTACTTCTGAGGCGCGAAAATCACATTTAGACTGTTTCAAGAAAAGTTGGTGCTGAGAGAGTAGATGTAGAACTCAATCCACATGAGAAAGATGGTATGTCCAGGTTTTTCTTTAGATGAGGATATCATCAAAGAAAACTAAGACAAAATGGCAGAGAAAAGGATGGAAGACATGATTCATGAGGCTTTGGAAGGTGGAGGGGGCATTACACAAGCCAAAGGGCATGACCAAAAACTCATAGTGGCCCTCATGAGTTCTAAAGGCAGTCTTGGGAATTTTTTCCTATTTCATACATATCTTATGGTAACCTGAACAAAGATCTAGTTTAGTAAAGAATTGGGTGCCACTCAATTCATCCAGAAGGTCATCAATGACATGAATGGGGAATTTGTCTTTGATGGTAAGTTTATTTAGGGCACGGAAGTCATGACACATTCGCCAAGAACCTTCTTTCTTCAGGACCATGACCACAGGAGAAGATTAGGGTCTTGTACTAGGGTGGATAACGCCTGCATTAAGGAGTTCCTAGACCATTTTCTCAATTTCATTTTTTTGGGAAAAGGGGTGATGATACAGATGGATATTAGGAGGAAGGCTTCCAGGTACAAGGGGAATGGAATGATCATGAACACCATGGGAAGGAGGGAGTCCTTGGGGAGTGGAAAATACCAATTGATGTCTAGAAAGGATGACTAGGAGGTATTGCGGGACCGAGGGTGTCTTTATTGCTTGTATGGCATGGAGTTGGGTGATAACACCAGAGTGACCTTTTTTGAGCATCTTTTCCATGCAATGGGAACTAATGATCTCAGGTGAACTGGCGGTGATGCCTTGGAACTTATATTGGTGGCCCTCTTGGTTGAATTGCATGGTTAAGTATTTAAAATCCATGAGAATGGGAACCAAAGTCCTTAGCCAGTCTGCACCCAACACAATGTTACAACCTCCCATGTCGATAGAAAACATATGGGATTTTAGGTGGCAGTCACCAATTTGGAGACAAACATTTTCACAACACCCTCCACATTTCATGGAACCACCATTGGCAATCATGATTTGGAAATTATTGATGGCATGGATGTATCAATGAGTTTCTTGGGCAATGCAGTGATGAATAAAATTATGGGTGCTGTCACTGTCAACTAGAATGATGACCTTCCGATGCTTGATGTAACCGATTAGCTTGAGGGTTTGAGAAGCAGAGAAGATAGTGAGATCATTGAGGGAAATGACCAGTTCTACTTCGGGAGGGTCTGAGGGAGGGGTTATGTCAGTGGATTCAGGTGACTCAGACACAAGGGGAGTTTCTACATCCTCTTCTGAAATATCCTTGGAGATGGTGATAATTTTTTTATTTATTTACACTTGTGGCCTAGGAAATATTTGTCATCACAGTTATAACAAAGGCCTTTGAGTTGGCGTTCAACCATTTCAGCCCTAGTCAATTTTTGGATCTTTAGTGGAGCAGAGGGAGTAGTGGGTTTACTAGTTTAGGGTGAGGGATAAAGGATGGTTTTTGGTTTTGATAAGATACAAACTGTTGTGCTTCTTTAGCTCTTTTATTAGCCTCCACCCAACTCTGAGGCCGAGCCATGAGGAAATGGGCCCGAATCTCATCCTTGAGGCCGCTGATGAAACACTCTCGGAAAAAGGCATTAGACATGCCCTCTGTTCTAAAATTCTGGTGCTCAAAAGAAGCTATAAAGTCTTCCACTGTTCCTAATTGTTTCAACTTTTTCAAATGGCCCAAATGGTTGGTGTCAGTGTCAAAGCGTTCATAAAGCTCCCCCACAAAGTGTGTCCAAGCAATATACCCTTGACGAGAATTTTTTCTCCTTTGCCACCATTGCCAACATTCTGGATCTAGATGGAGAACACCATACTAGAGTTTGGCCAAGTCATCTGTAATGTTGTATAAAGAGAAATAATGTTCCATTTGGGTTACCCAACTAGTGGTGTCCGAGCTGTCAAATTTGGTCACATCCACCTGCAAAATGCGTAGGTCACGTTGAAAGTGATGGTTCTGAAATTTATGGGAATGAGAGGAATGGTAACCTTCATTCTGTGGAGGTGAGGAAGAGGAAGGGTTATCTATAGGGATGTGCAGTTTGGTGCAGAGTGTCGAGAAGACTGATGCAACTCGCCTCCTCAAGCCATTTAGGGACATGTGGTCAATTTGGTCCAGGGGCATAAAATCCAAACCGAGTAGCATAACAAACTTTTGTAAGATACTGCAAGTCTATTTGGCCAAATCCCACGTGACTGCACTAGCCAAGAATACCCGAAATAGTGTTCTTTAAAATCGACCTCCTCTTTAGAAATTGCACTATGCCTCATTGACAAAAATCCTTGTGTTGGAGATACTCCAACAAATTGTTTTTCGGTCGATGGAATGATAGCGTACAAGCCCCAATAGCTGAAACCTGGTGCTCCAGATCTAGTGCAACTAGCAGTTCGTGCATCCGAGTCCCGGTTTGAGTTTTATCGATAGTTGCAACTCACCTCCTCAAGCCATTCAATGACATGTGGCCAATTTGGTCCGAGGGCATAAAATCCAAACCGAGCAGCATAATGCTGTTCTGTAAGCTCCTGCATCTATGTTTGGCCAAGGCCCATGCAACTACACTAGAAAAAAATGCTCGACAGAGTGTTCTTGAAAATCGAGTTCATCTTCAGAAATTGCACTATGCCTCATTGACCAAAACCCTAGTGCCGAAGATACTCCAACAAATGGTTTTTCGGTCGACAGAATGATAGCGTAGGGATTCCACTAGATGAAAATCGGTGGTCTTAATCCAATGCAACTAATGGTTCATGCATTTGAGTCTCAGTTTGAGTTTTATAGCGAGTTGCAACTTGCCTCCTCAAGCCATTTAGGGACATGTGGTCAATTTGGTCCGGGCGGATAAAATCTAAACTAATTAGCATAAAAGACTTTTGTAAGATCCTGCAAGTCTATTTGTCCAAGTCCCACGTGACTACACTAGCCAAAAAGACCCGACATAGTGTTCTTTAAAATCGACCTCCTATTCAGAAATTGCACTATGCCTCATTGACCAAAATCCTAGTGTTGGAGATACTCCAAAAAAATGTTTTCCGGTCGAAGGAATGATAGTGTAGGAGCCCCAATAGCTGAAACCTAGTGCTCCAGATCCAATGCAACTGACGGTTCATGCATCCAAGTCTTGGTTTGAGTTTTATCGATAGTTTCAACTCACCTCCTCAAGCCATTCAAGGACATGTGGCCAATTTGGTCTGAGGGAATAAAATCCAAACCGAGCAACATAATTTTGTTCCGTAAGCTCCTACATTTATGTTTGGCCAAGGCCCATGCGACTACATTAGAAAAAAACACTCGACATAGTGTTCTTGAAAATCTAGCTCATCTTCAGAAATTGCACTATGCCTCATTGACCAAAACCCTAGTGCCAATAATACTCCAACAAATCGATTTTCGTTCGACGAAATGGTAGCATAGGGGCACTACCAGATGAAACTCAGTGATATTAATCCAATAACACTGACGGTTCATGCATCTGAGTCCCGGTTTGAGTTTTATCGTGAGTTGCAACTCTCCTCCTCAAGCCATTTAGGGACATGTGGTGAATTTTGTCCGGGAGCATAAAATCAGAATTGAGTAGCATAACAGACTTCTGTAAGCTTCCAAAAGTATATTTGGCCAAGGCCCTCGTGACTACACAAGCCAAAAATACTTGACACAGTGGTCTTTAAAATCAACCTCCTCTTCATAAATTGCACTATGCCTCATTGACCAAAATCCTAGTGTTGGAGATACTCCAACAAATTTTTTTCTGGTCGATGGAATGATAACATAGCACCCCTAATAGTTGAAACTCGGTGCATTGGATCCAATGAAACTGATGGTTCGTGCATTCAAGTCCCGGTTTGAGTTTTATCGATAGTTGCAACTCGCCTCCTCAAGCCATTCAAGGACATGTGGCCAATTTGGTTCGAGGGCATAAAATCCAAACCGAGCAGCATAATTTTGTTCTGTAAGCTCCCGCATGTATGTTTAGCCAAGGCCCATGCAACTACATTAGAAAAAAATTCTCGACAAAGTGTTCTTGAAAATCGATCTCATCTTCAGAAATTGCACTATGCTTCATTGACCAAAACCCTATTGCCGACAATACTCCAACAAATGGTTTTTTGGTCGACGAAATGATAACATAGGAGCCCTACTAGCTGAAAATAAGTGCACTTAATCCACTAACACTGACAGTTCATGCATTTGAGTCCCAGTTTGAGTTTTATCGTGAATTGCAACTCACCTCCTCAAGCCATTTAGGGACATGTGGTGAATTTGGTCCAGGAGCATAAAATCATAACTGAGTAGCATAACAGACTTCCGTAAGCTCTCACAAGTGTATTTGGCCAAGTCCCATGTGATTTCACTAGCCAAAAAGACCCGACAAAGTGGTCTTTAAAATCGACCTCCTCTTCAGAAATTGCACTATGCCTCATTGACAAAAATCCTAGTGTTGGAGATACTCCAAAAAGTTGTTTTCCGGTCGATGGAATGATAACGTAGGAGCTTGAATCGCTGAAACCTAGTACTCTAGATGCAATGCAACTGACGGTTCATGCATCCGAGTCTCGGTTTGAGTTTTATGGATAGTTGCAACTCACATCCTCAAACCATTCAAGGACATGTGGCCAATTTGGTCCGAGGGCATAAAATCCAAACCGAGAAGCATAATGTTGTTCTGTAAGCTCTCGCATGTATGTTTGACCAAGGCCCATGCAAATACACTAGAAAAAATTATCCAAAGAGTCTTTTTGAAAATCGAGCTCATCTTCAAAAATTGCACTATGCCTCATTGACCAAAACCCTAGTGCCAGAGATACTCCAACAAATGTTTTTTCTTTCGACATAATGATAGCATAGGGGCCCCACTAGCTGAAACTCGTTACTCTTAATCCAATGCAACCGACGGTTAGTGAATCTGAGTCTCGGTTTGAGTTTTATCACGAGTTGCAACTCGCCTCCTCAAGCCATTTAGGGACATGTGGTCAATCTAGTCCAGGGACCTAAAATCCAAACCGAGTAGCATAACAGACTTCTGTAAGCTCCCAAGAGTCTATTTGGCTAAGGCCCACATGACTACACTAGCCAAATAGACCTGACACAATGTTCTTTAAAATCGACCTCCACTTCAGAAATTGCACTATGCCTCATTGACCAAAATCCTAGTGTTGGAGATACTCCAACAATTTTTTTTCTGGTCGATCGTCTGATAGAGTAGGAGCCCCAATAGCTAAAACCTGGTGCTTTGGATCCAATGCAACTAATAGTTTGTGCATTTGAGTCCTTGTTTGAGTTTTATCGATAGTTGCAACTCGCCTCCTCAAGCCATTCAAGGACATGTGTCCAATTTGGTCCGAGGGCATAAAATCCAATCCGATCAGCATAATGTTGTTTCGTAAGCTCTCGCATGTATGTTTGGCCAAGGCCCATGCAGCTACATTAGAAAAAAATGCTCGACAAAGTGTTCTTGAAAATCAAGCTCATCTTCAAAAATTGCACTATGCCTCATTGACCAAAACCATAATGCTGGAGATACTCCAAAAAAATATTTTTCAGACGAATATATGACAGTGTAGGGGCCCCACTAGCTGAAACTCAGTGCTCTTAATCCAATGCAATTGGCGATTCATGAATCTGAGTCTCGGTTTGATTTTTATCGCGAGTTGCAACTCGCCTCCTCAAGCCAGTTAGGGACATGTGGTGAATTTGGTCTAGGGGCATAAAATCCAAACCGAGTATCATAACAGACTTCTATAAGCTCCCACAAGTCTATTTGGCCAAGGCCCATGTGACTACACTAGCCAAAAAGACCCGACAGATTGTTCTTTAAAATCGACCTCCTCTTCAGAAATTGCACTATGCCTCATTGACCAAAACCCTAGTATTGGAGATACTCCAACAAATTGTTTACGGTGGAAGGAATGATAGCGTAGGAGCCCCAATAGCTTAAGCCTCATGCTCTAGATCCAATCCAACTAATGGTTCGTGCATCCGAGTCCTGATTTGAGTTTTATCGATAGTTACAACTCACCTCCTCAAGCCATTCAAGGACATGTGGCCAATTTGGTCCGAGGGCATAAAATCCAAACCGAGCAGCATAATGTTGTTCCATAAGCTCCTACATGTATGTTTGGCCAAGGCCCATGTGGATACACTAGAAAAAAAAGCTCGATGGAGTGTTTTTGAAAATCGAGTTCATCTTAAAAAATTGCACTATGCCTCATTGACCAAAATCCTAGTGTCGGATCTATACTCCAACAAACAGTTTTTCGGTCGACAGAATGATAGAGTAGGGGCCCCACTAGTTGAAACTCAGTGCTCTTAATCTAATGCAACTGATGGTTCATGCACGTGAGTCTCAATTTAAGTTTTATCACGAGTTGCAACTTGCCTCCTCAAGGCATTTAGGGACATGTGGTCAATTTGGTCTGGGGGCATAAAATCCAAACCGAGTAGCATAACAGACTTCTGTAAGCTCCCACAAGTCTATTTGGCCAAGTCCCACGCGACTACACTAGCCAAAAGGACCCGACACAGTGTTCTTTAAAATCGACCTCCTCTTTAGAAATTGCACTATGCCTCATTGACCAAAATCCTAGTGTTGAAGATACTCCAACAAATTGTTTTCTAGTCGATGGAATGATAACGTAGGAGCCCCAATAGCTGAAACCTGATGCTTAGGATCGAATGCAACTAACGATTTGTGAATCTGAGTCTCGGTTTTAGTTTTATTGATAGTTGCAACTCGCCTCATCAAGCCATTCAAGGACATGTGGCCAATTTGATCCGAGTGCATAAAATTCAAACCGAACAGCATAATGTTGTTTCATAAGCTCCCACATGTATGTTTGGCCAAGGGTCATGCGGCTACATCGAAAAAAAATGCTCGACAGAGTGTTCTTGAAAATTGAGCTCATCTTCCGAAATTGCACTATGCCTCATTGACCAAAACCCTAGTGCCGAAGATACTCCAACAAATGGTTTTTCTGTCGACGGAATGATAGCATAGGGGTCCCACTAGCTGAAACTTGGTGCTATTAATCCAATGCAATTGACGGTTCATGCATCTGAGTCTTGGTTTGAGTTTATCACAAGTTGCAACTCGCTTACTCAAGCCATTTAGGGACATGTGGTCAATTTGGTCCATGGGCATAAAATCCAAACCGAGTAGCATAACAAACTTCCGTAAGCTCCTGCAGGTCTATTTGGCCAAGGCCCACATGAATACACTAGCCAAAAAGACCCGACACGATGTTCTTTAAAATCGACCTCCTCTTCAGAAATTGCACTATGCCTCATTGACCAAAATCCTAGTGTTGGAGATACTCCAAAAAATTATTTTCTGGTCGATGGAATGATAGCGTAGGAGCCCTAATAGCTAAAACCTGGTGCTCCAAATCCAATGCAACTAATGGTTCATGCTTCCGAGACCCGGTTTGAGTTTTATCGGTAGTTGTAATTCGCCTCCTCAAGCCATTCAAGGACATGTGGCCAATTTGGTTTGAGGGCATAAAATCCAAAACAAGCACATAATGTTGTTCTGTAAGCTCCCACATGTATGTTTGGCCAAGGCCCATGTGACTACACTAGAAAAAAATGCTCAACAGAGTGTTCTTGAAAATTGAGCTCATCTTCAGAAATTGCACTTTGCCTCATTGACCAAAACTCTAGTTTCGTAGATACTCCAACAAATGTTTTTTTGATCGACGAAATGATAGTGTAGGGGCCCCAATAGCTGAAACTCGGTTCTCTTAATCCAATGCAACTGACGGTTTGTGCATCTGAGTCTCGGTTTGAGTTTTATCGTGAGTTGCAACTCGCCTCCTTAAGCTATTTAGGGACATGTGGTCAATTTGGTCCGGGGGCATAAAATCCAAACCGAGTAGCATAATAGACTTTCGTAAGCTCCTGCAAGTCTATTTGGCCAAGGACCACGTGACTACACTAGCCAAAAATACCCGACATAGTGTTCTTTAAAATCAACCTCCTCTTCAGAAATTGCACTATGCCTCATTGACCAAAATCCTAGTGTTGGAGATACTCCAACAAATTGTTTTCTGGTCGATGGAATGATAGCGTAAGAGCCCCAATAGCTGAAACTTGGTGCTCCAGATCCAATGCAACTGACGGTTCGTGCATCCGAGTCCTGTTTTGAGTTTTATCGATAGTTGCAACACGCCTTGTCAAGGCATTCAAGGACATGTGGCCAATTTGGTTTGAGGGCATAAAATCCAAACCGAGCAGCATAATTTTGTTCTGTAAGCTCCTGTATGTATGTTTGGCCAAGGCCCATGCGAATACATTAGAATAAAATGATCAACAAAGTGTTCTTGAAAATCTAGCTCATCTTTAGAAATTGCACTATGCCTCATTGACCAAAATCCTAGTGCCAAAGATACTTCAAAAAATGGTTTTTCGGTCGACGAAATCATAACGTAGGGGCCCCACTAGCTAAAACTCAGTGCTCTTAATCCAATACAACTGATTGTTTGTGCAACTGAGTCAAGGTTACTAGAACCGGACCAGTCATTGAACCGGTCGAGCCAAAAAACCGGAACCGGAAAAAAACCGGATCAAAAAACCAGTCATTAATAATACATAAAATATTCAAATTTTGAAAAAAAAAAACATATTCATGTGCATCCATGTGAATCCAAACCAGTATACAAAAATTTGCAAAGTTTCTCATATATATATAACAAGTAACATTGTATAAAACCAAAATAGCACTAATAGTAAGTGGGAAGTGCACTCCATAGTCATATGAATATCTGGATTCTGAATCAAAATACATCATCAAAAAGGCTCTAAATGGCCTATAAAGTCCAAAAATAGCTCTAGAGTCTAGGCTAGAGGCTAGAGAGTAGAGACTACACAATCTAATAGTTTGAATCTGCATACTAAAACTCGGACTCGGACTAAGACTCAGTGATCTAAAAATGAAGAAGACTTGTATTCTTGAAAATATTTGCAAGATTTAATTCATGTGTTAAAATGAAAATGGATCAATTTTGCAACACAAATTTTATAGAAATTACTCATTCAAGATGCATATAAATAGCAACAAATAATAGTGAACAGAAAACACATAACATAGCAAATGATAAAGGAGTTCACCCCTCTCTTGGGCTACATCTCCTGGTCTAGCTTCCAATGGATCTTTTGTATTATTTGCTCAAAGTACTCAAATATGTGCTTTACAATGCTCAAAATGCAAAATAGACAGCTCCAATGGCTTCAGAACGTCCAAAAACCCCTAGCTGGGCTTTTTCGGCACCTCGTTTGGCAAAAAATTAAAGAAGATAGGCTTCCTGGAAGTTCCCCTTCAAAATTGTTGTCTTTGGATCGCCAAAATGCACCCTTGCCCCCTCAACCTAGCCCCCACACAGATTTATGTCGAAAACCTAGCACCAGGTGCAACCACACAACCGGTGTGAACTGTAGGACGGTTACGCGCCAGCCCCTAACCGTCTAAGACCGTGGGCATATGAAGCGTCATACAACTGCGCACAAATATACAAAAGGGGTTAAGTTTAAACCCAAGTCACATGGCAAGATCCATGTGCCCAGGCGCGCGGGTGTTTAAACGTTTGAAATGTGCAGGCGAAGGTTATATTGTAGAAACACATGATTGGGGGTCGGGGCTTAGCCTCGGCCCGAACTGTGCCCAATCCAAAACAAATGCAAATTTAAATAATAGAAAATACATTCATATGTTAAGAATCATATTGTGGCGCGCTGGTTGGGCAGCCCTTCCCAAGTCTCTTCCTCTGCTTGGAGGTCGTGGGGTCGAGTCCTGCCAATTGCAAAGCTTTTAAACCACTGTCCAGGTGACATGTGGTGGCCATTGATTGGGCCACATGTCACCATGATATTATCCACCAAGATGCCACATGTCCAAAGCTCATTCATCCACCTAACTGCCAACTATCTGCCACTCATCTCTATCGGGTGTCATACTTCCCTACCATGTTTCGTACGGACTGCCATGTCAACATCCATATGGACTGTACAGACTATACAGTCAACACATTTTTTTTGCCTGTTTGTCATTTTGAACAGAATGCGATATCTCTCTCTCCCGACGTCCGTTTGAACCCAAACAAGTTGCGTTGGGTTCGTGACGACGATGTCTACACTCCCGTTCGATTTGAAGTGATTCCAAGCACTTTGAATTTTTGAGCAAAATTTAATCCCCTAGATCACACCTCCCCATTGGAAAGCTTTTGGACCTCCAAAAGACTATTTTTAGTCTATCTGAAGATGAGGGTATAGTTCCCTCACCTTTCCAACTTCAATCCACTTGGATTTTCTTGGATTTGTGCCTTTAAGACCAACTTGAAGATACTCCACATTTCCTCGTTTTGAAGTTCTCATTCTCCTGTCAAGGATGGTGTCTTCATGCAGTTCTGTAAGATATTATGGGGAGAAATCATCTATAGAAGAAATATGATCATGCTCTCCTTGATCATCAATCAAAGGAGGCTCATACAATTTCAAATTCTCAACATTAACAACTGCATATATTTGCATATAAGGAGGCAAATCTAAACGGAAGGCATTGTTACCAATCTTGTCAAGAATCTTGAAAGGACCATATCAAATTGGTTTCAATTTTTTACCTTCTCCTTTAAGCCTCTTCTTACTAATGTAAAGCCAAACTTCATCACCAACTTGAAAACTGTGATCAACACGATGCTTGTCATGTCTCGTCTTGTACTTGGCCTGACTCTTTTCCAACTGCTCTTGCACCATTTGATGTATCGAATGAATTTGTTCAATGAACTTTTCTGCTCTATCAATGCCATATTGACCATCAATAGAAATATCCTTCCCAAAGATAAAATCTAAAGGAGATTTGGGCAAATAGCCAAAACATGCTTCAAATGGCGATGTTTGAGTTGAAGAGTGCTTAGCTCGATTGTAAGCATGTTGAATGTAGTGTAAATGCTCATCCCAAAGTTTAGGATGCTTGCTGCAATAACCACGAAGAAGATGCACCACTGTTCTATTTACCACTTCTATCTAACCATTAGTTTGCGGATGAAAAGTTGTGCTCTTTTTCAGTTTGGTGTCCATGAGTGCCCATAAACTCGACCAAAAACTTCCAATAAATCGAGAATCTCGATCAGAAATAATGGATTTAGGTAATCCAAAATGTACCCAAACATTTTGAAAGAACATTTATGCCATTTTCTCAGTTGTAACCTGCTTCTTACAAGGCATCAAAATATACATTTTGCTAAATCGATCAACCACAACATAAATATAATCATGATTTCGTTTAGACATAGGTAGACCTCCCACAAAGTCCATAGAAATACTTTCCCAAGGACGAGAAGGAACCAGAAGTGGAGTATACAAACCCAACTTTCGATTGCTAGGTTTTCTTGTGGCACATAACGAACATCCTCGAACATATCTCGAAACACTTTCATTCATTTTAGGCCAATAGCAGTACCTTTGAAAATTAGCCACTGTCTTGCCTACACCAAAGTGACCAGCAATAAGAGAAGAATGGGCTTCTCTTATTATGTTGATTCTTTCACCCTGTGGAATACATAGCTTGCCAAGATGATACAAAAGATTATCATGCACATGGTAATCCAATTCCTCAACATAGTTAGAATGACACAAAGTCTCATATACTTCTTTAAAATCAGTATCTAAAGCATATTGCTCAACATAACTCTCATGCATGATATGACTATGCTTAAGAATAACTGAAGCACTAATAATAGGCCTTGAAATCATATCAACAACTTTGTTATAAATGCCTTTCTTATACCTGATGACCAAGTGGAATTGTTGTAGAAAACCCATCCATCTGAAGTGCCTAGCTTGTTGTAGCTTTGTTTGTGATTGTAAGTATTGCAGTGGTTGATGATCTATGTGGACAATGGTTTCTTTCCCCAACAAATAATGTTTCCATTTTTTCACACTTTGCACCAATGCATACAACTCCTTATCATAAGTAGGATAGTTAATCACGACACCATTAAAAGTTTCATATTGAAAACAAATGGGCTTACCATGTTGTAGCAAGACTGCTCCCATTGCATAATTGCTTGCATCTGTTTGGATTTCAAAAGGTTGTCTTAAATTCAGAAGTGCAAGAACTGGCGCTGAACTGATCTTCTCTTTCAAAGTATCAAAAGCCTTCTGTTGCTTGCCTCCCCATTGAAAAACTTTCTTGACACTTGTCACTGCATGTAATGGAGCTGCAATGGAAGAAAAGTTAGCAATAAAATTTCTCCAATATTGGGCTGCTCCCAAAAAACTTCTTACCTCTATCACATTGTTAGGCTTGGGCCATTCCAATATGAATCTGACCTTGGAGGGATCAATTTTTAATTCACCTCCTCCAACAATATGCCCCAAGTAAAGAAGTGAAGTCTTTCCAAACTCACATTTGGACATCTTCAAAAACAACTTTTCCTTTCTCAAAACATCCAAAACTTGTTTCACATGCTTAACATGCTCTTCACGAGATTTCCTAAAAATCAAAATGTCATCCAAGTAGATGATAACACAATCATCAAGAAAAGGCCTTAATACATCATTCATAACTCTCATGAAAGTAGCAGGTGCATTGCAAAGTCCAAAAGGCATTACCATCCATTCAAACAAACCTTCCTTCGTTTTGAAAGCTATCTTTCATGTGTCTCCTTCGGCAATCCTGATCTAATGATATCCGCTTCTCAAATATAACTTAGTAAAATATTTATCATCTTTCAATTGATCAAGAAAATCATCGATTCTAGGAAGAGGATAATGATTCTTTACCGTAATCTTGTTCAAAGCCTTGAAATCAACACACATACGCCATGTACCATCTTTCTTTGGCACTAACACAATTGGAGATCCACATGGCGAAGTGCTTGGCACAATGACCCCTTTGTCGAGCAACTGTTGGATTTGTTTTTTAATTTCAGCATTCTCCATGACTGACATCTTGTACATACCAATGTTTGGAAGAGGACAATCTTGCTGTAATTGAATTTCATGTTGGATACCCCTTTTTGGAGGTAATCCCTTTGGTTCCTTAAACATCTCATCATATTGATTAACAACCTCATATAGATCATATTTTAACTTTGCATCACAACCTTGGAAAACTTCATTTTCAATATCATCTTTGGGTTTAATCATTAAGAGAACAAAATTCTTGCTAGCATTGACTAATCTCTTCATTTGTCCCGCATTTACAAGTGATAAATTCATCTTCTTTGTATGGGCTCTAACAATGTACTCAACTC
>JASDQU010738707.1:296336-311782 GCA_032191745.1 Picea mariana
GTTCATTTTTGACTTCCGCCATTGCGGACTGCACGGCTACCTGGACGGATGCATTCATGGAGGCATCATGGGAGGCAATAGTAGCACTGAGTTGTTGCACTTCTTGTTGGGTCTCAAGTAAACCATGTTGCAGGGTGTTGAAGCGAGACTCTAGTTCTTGGTTACGGGTATGGGCCATGATGACGGGCGAACTGAAAAGGGAGCGGGTGGGGTCAAAAACTTTTGCAGAAAAATGATATGGGTAAAAGTGATAAGGGAAAATAGATGAATCTAATGGATTAGGTCTCAAATAATGGTGAAAAAATGGTGAACTAAAAAGGGTGTGGGCGGGGTCAAAATTTTTTGCAGAAAAATGATATGGAGGAAAGTGATGAGGGCGAAGAGATGAATCTAATGGAATAGGTCTCAAATAATGGTNTGAAGAATGCTGCAGTGCTGAAATTCCCAAATTCTGAACCAGAGAGTATTTACTTAGCAACCCGGATACAGATGTGGGTTAATAGATCTCGTCGGTTTAATTTGTTTATGTTGCTGTGTATGTTCCCCAAGGGTTAGGTATTCAAGGGTTCTACAGACAAGGGTTTGCCCTGTGCTATAGCTCTCTGATATACGTGTGGGGTCCAACGGTAGTACTCGGCCCAATATCTCAGGGCACTAACTAAGGAGGATAGACCGTACCCTTAGCCGTACTACCTGACTACCCAGGTACTAGAGAGTATCTTCCCGAGTGCTGTTCTCGGTGACACTATAGCAGTCCGGCAGCTGATAGGTTTATCTACAGAGGGCTTCAGGAAATCTAGGCCGGTCCGTACACAGGTGCTGTCTGATGCGCTACCACTCGAAAGGGTACCAACAGGGGTTACAAGGGTGGCCAACAGATGTGCGCTTAAGAACCACTTGTATTTCTTGTGTGTATGAATCCCTCAACTGTGGGTTTATGCGAGTAACGACAGATCTCTGTGGCTTAAATACGTCGGAATATGTCTCTACCCTGAAAAAAAATACCCACAAATTCTGCCAAGGAAAGTGCTCTGATACCACTTGCAAGATACCAGATATATAAAATATGCAGAACAGAAATGAAATTCTAGAAATGACAGAATAACAGTAAAATATCCAGCATAATCTTCACAATACACAGAAATGATATACAAAATAGCAACATAAATAGCACTTTGAATCAGATAGCAATGTTCACAGGCCTCTTCGAGGGGGCAACCTCCAGTCGAGCTGCGCTCTGTTACAATAATATCCAAGCTAGGGTTTTTCATACCCTCGACCCTTATTTATACTAAATATGTCTATTAAGAGAAGCATCTAGAGGAAGATCCTTCTAGAAGCATAAGCTTCTATTAGGTCTTCTTACATCCGCCTTATTCTATTTTATTGAAAGGTCTTATTAATATTGACCTTTATTACATCCGAATACATTGATCTACCTATGTGCGGGTTAGGACCTTAACAATGAGGCCTATGCTCCCATTAGATTTGAAGTGATTCCGAGCACTTTGAATTTTTGAGCAAAATTTGATCCCTTGGATAACTCAGACTCAGAGACATCATCTAGATCCTCAACATGAGCAGACTCAATAGGGGGATTCCAAGCCTAGCTTGATTCCCCTGGTCCAGAAGGAAAAGATACAGTTGCAACATCAATGCACACATTCTCTTGATGTGTCTGGGGATCCAAATCCATCCAGGAAAGGTATTCATTGTCAAAAGTATTTGGTTGATTCTCTTTTTTTTTACTTTTTAAAAAAAAATTGTAAATCCTCTCACTTTTCCAGTCATACGAAAAAAAATAATCGGAAAAGAACTGGAAAAATCGGTTTTGTACGGAATCGGTCAAAAGTGGTTTGAATGTCCGGTTTGAACTAGTAATCCCTGTGAACCGGTCAGACCGGTTGGTTTTACCGATTCTGGTAACACTGATCTGAGTCCCGGTTTGAGTTTTATCGCGAGTTGTAACTCACCTCCTCAAGCCATTTAGGGACATGTGGTTAATTTGGTCGGGGAGCATAAAATCCAAACTGAGTAGCATAACAGACTTTCATAAGCTCCCGCAAGTATATATGGCCAAGGCCCACATGAATACACTGGCCAAAAATACTCGACACAGTGTTCTTTAAAATCGACCTCCTCTTCAAAAGTTGCATTATGCCTCATTGACCAAAATCCTAGTGTTGGAGATACTCCAACAAATTGTTTTCTGATCGATGGAATGATAGCGTAGGAGTCCAAATAGCTGAACCCTGGTGCTCTGGATCCAATGCAACTAACAGTTCATGCATCCAAGTCCCATTTTGAGTTTTATCGATAGTTGCAACTTTCCTCCTCAAGCCATTCAAGGACATGTGGCCAATTCGGTCTGAGGGAATAAAATCCAAACCAAGTAGCATAATGTTGTTCCGTAAGATCTCGCATGTGTGTTTGGCTAAGGCCCATGCGAATTCCCTCTAAAACTTTTTGTAACTTCGTCACGATGTGGACAGTCTTAGGTGAAATGTTCTTCACCACAAATAAGACATGGGAATTTTAGTTTTTGTTGTGGTTGATTTTCAACAACAGGGGGTGGAGTTTGTGTCTTGGGATGTTCGTTATTATTATTATTATTATTCTTGGGTTTATTTTTTGTTTTCTTCTTACCCTCAGATTGTTGTGAAGAGGCAGATTGAAGTGCATTCACCTCAGAGATTTGATTCAGGAGGGAGGTAGAGGAGAGTGAAGTCGAACTGGTAACGGGTGTTAAAACAGAGTGATTTACTATTCCGGTTGACTGTGATGTGGATTGGGTTTTGACGGTACCGATAACTCCATTCGCATGTGCCGTCGAAGAAGGTTTGGATGGATCGATAGGAGTACGAGTAGCATTTGGAATCAACTCATACAAAGTACCAAATTGGGAGTAAACCAAATCTAAGTACTGTGCTCGAGTAATGGCTTCTTCCTAAATGACTACACCACCCATGGTGACATCACGAGCAATCGGGGGTAAAAGAGATTTAGTAAACCACTATGCCAATAGCTTGTCAAGAATGGCCACTTTAATCAACCTCTGTCGTCATCTCCACTCATGAATGTGATAAGAGATATGCACATAGTTTGTTTGACGAAGGGAGGTTAAAAGTTTAGTACCTGTCTCGTAATGGATGGGTAATTGAAAATGCGTGAGAAAATCCATAGCGAAGGAGTTGAAATCTTGAAAGGAAACATGTTGAAGTTCAATGTACCATTTGGCTACAGAGCCTATGAGTGTGCACTAGAAGAGACATAAACATATAGAATCATCCATCAATGAGTTTGATGAACACCATAAATGGAAGATACTCCAACAAATGGTTTTTTGGTCGATGGAATGATAGCGTAGGGGTCCCACTAGCTGAAACTCGGTGCTCTTAATACAATGAAACTGATGGTTCATGCATCTGAGTCTCGATTTGAGCTTTATCACGAGTTGCAAATTGCCTCCTTAATCCATTTAGGGACATGTGGTCAATTTGGTCCGTGGGCATAAAATCCAAACCGAGTAGCATAACAAACTTTCGTAAGCTGCCGCAAGCCTATTTGGCCAAGGCCCACATGACTACACTAGACAAAAAGACCCGACACAATGTTCTTTAAAATCAACCTCCTCTTCAGAAATTGCACTATGCCTCATTGACCAAAATCCTAGTGTTGGATATACTCCAACAAATTGTTTTCTGGTTGATGGAATGATAGTGTAGGATCCCTGATAGTTGAAACCTGGTGCTCTGGATCCAGTGTAACTGATGGTTCGTGCATCCAAGACTCGGTTTGAGTTTTATCGATACTTGCAGTTCACCTCCTCAAACCATTCAAGGACATGTGGCCAATTTGGTTCGAGGGCATAAAATCCAAAATGATTAGCATAGTGTTTTTTCGTAATCTCCCACATGTATGTTTGGCCAAGGCCCATGCGACTACACTAGAAAAAAATGCTCAACAGAGTGTTCTTGAAAATCGATCCCATCTTCAGAAATTGCACTTTACCTCATTGACCAAAACTCTAGTGTTAGAGATACTCCAACAAATGTTTTTTCGGTCGATGAAATGATAGTGTAGGGGCCCCACTAACTGAAACTAGGTGCTCTTAATCCAATGCAATTGACGAATTGTGCATCTGAGTCTCGGTTTGAGTTTTATCTCGAGTTGCAACTTGCCTCCTTAAGTTATTTAGGGACATGTGGTCAATTTGGTCTGGGGGCATAAAATCTAAACCGAGTAGCATAACAGACTTTCGTAAGCTCCTACAAGTCTATTTTTCCAAGGCCCACATGACTACACTAGCCAAAAAGACCCGACACAGTGTTCTTTAAAATCGACTTCCTCTTCAGAAATTGCACTATGCCTCATTGACCAAAATCCTAGTGTTGGAGATACTCCAACAAATTGTTTTTTGATCGATGGAATGATAGCGTAGGAGCCCCAATAGCTGAAACCTAGTGCTCCAGATCCAATACAACTGACGATTTGTGCATCCAAGTCCCTATTTGAGTTTTATCGATAGTTGCAAATCGCCTCCTCAAGCCATTCAAGGACATGTGGCCAATTTGGTTCGAGGGCATAAAATCCAAACCGAGCAGCATAATTTTGTTCCCTAAGATCTCACTTGTATGTTTGGCTAAGGCCCATGCGAGTACATTAGAAGAAAACGCTCGACAAAGTGTTCTTGAAACTCTAGCTCATCTTCAGAAATTGCACTATGCCTCATTGACCAAAACCCTAGTGCCAAAAATACTCCAACAAATGGTTTTTTGGTCGACAGAATGATAATGTAGGGACCCCACTAGCTGAAACTCAGTGCTCTTAATCCAATACAACTGACGGTTTGTGTATCTGAGTCCCGGTTTGAGTTTTATCTCGAGTTGCAACTCACCTCCTCAAGCCATTTAGGGACATGTGGTTAATTTGGTCCGGGAGCATAAAATCCAAACTAAGTAGCATAATAGACTTCCGTAAGCTCCCATAAGTGTATTTGGACAAGGCCCATGTGAATACACTAGCCAAAAATACTCGACACAGTGTTCTTTAAAATTGTCCTCCTCTTCATAAATTGCACTATGCCTCACTGACCAAAATCTTAGTGTTGGAGATACTCCAACAAATTGTTTTCCGATCGATGGAATGATAGCATAGGAGCCCCAATAGCTGAAACTTGGTGCTCTGGATCCAATGCAACTGATGGTTCTTGAATCTGAGTCTCGGTTTGTGTTTTATCGATAGTTGCAACTTGCCTCCTCAAGCCATTCAAGGACATGTGGCCAATTTGGTCCGAAGGCATAAACTCCAAACCGAGCAGCATAATGTTGTTCCGTAAGCTCCCGCATGTATGTTTGGCCAAGGCCCATGCAAATTCCCTTTGAAAATTTTTGCAACTTCGTCATGATGTGGAAAGTCTCGGGTGAAATGATCTTCACCACAAATAAGACTTGGGAATTTCATTTTTCGCTATGGTTTCTTTTCAACAGCAGGTGGTGGATTTTGTGTCTTGGGATGTTCAATATTATTATTACTATTATTCTTGGGTTTATTTTTTGTTTTCTTCTTACACCCGGATTGTTGTGAAGAGATAGATTGAACTTCATTCACCTTAGAGATTTTAGTCGGGAGGGAGGTAGAGGAGAGTGAAGTCAAATTGGTAATGGGTGCTGAAACAGAGAGATTTACTGTTCTGGTCGACTGTGATGTGGATTGGGTTTTGACGGTACCGATAACTCCATCCGCATGTGTTGTGGAAGAAGGTTTGAATGGATCAGTAGGAGTACGAGTAGCATTTGGAATCAACTCATACAAAGTACTAGATTGGAAGTAAACCAAATCTAATTACCGTGCTCAAGAAATGGCTTCTTCCTCAGTGACTACACCACCCATGGAGACATCACGAGCAATCGGGGGTAAAAGATATTTAGTAAACCACTCTGCCAATAGCTGGTCAAGAATGGTCACTTTAATCAACCTTCATCATCGTATCCACTCATGAATGTGATCAGAGATATGCACAGAGTTTGTTTGATGAAGGGAGGTTAAAAGTTCATTACCCGTCTCGTAATGGATGGGTAATTGAAAATGCATGAGAAAAGCCATAGCGAGGGAGTTGAAATCTTGAAAGGAACCACGTTGAATTTCAATGTACCATTTGGCTGCAGAGCCCGTGAGTGTGCGCTAGAAGAGACGTAAACGTATAGAATCATCCATCAATGATTTTGATGAACACCATAAATGAAATGTTATCACATGGTTGTTTGGGTCTTCTCCAGGTTTACTGCCAAATTTGGGGATATCATAAGGTAATTTAGCAGGAATTATTGGACAAAATGGAAATTGCAAAATGGGATCATTTGTCAACCGACACAAGTCTGGTAGATCTAGAGTGGCAAGGAAGGGTAATTGTCAGTTAACCTGAGGGTGATACTGGTGTGGCATCGGGACACTAGTGGGGCCATAAACTAGTTGAGGTGGATAAGTGTATCCAGTAGGCCTTCCCATATAAGGTTGTTGTTGATCAGTATAGACAAGATTCGATGGTTGTTGAGAAACATTCATGAGTGGGGTGAAACCCGGTGGATCCTGAGGAGTATAAGTCAGTTGATTCGGTTGTGGGTGATAACTAGTTGGCCCTTAAGGAGGGTAAATAGTTTGTCCCTGAGGAGGGTAAACATTAGCCCCTTGGGGAGCATAAACATTAGACCCTTGGGGAGGATAAGGTTGTTGTCCCTGAGGACCCCAGGTGGGATTTGGGACACCCAGATAAGGTTGTCCAAAAGATACTCCGGAAGGAACATGATTTGATACTCCTCCTTGTGGATTATGGTATGATTCCCCCCCATGGTAGGGTTGATTAAACGTACCTCTTGAAGGTACTCCCTAGGATTGTATAGGGTGTCCGACAAAAGAAGGTTGGCCCCCTGCCATAGGTTGATTGACAACTGTGGTTTGACCAGTAAAGGGAGGTTGTCCTCTGGAAGGAATGTGCAAAGGTGGCTGTCCCCCAAGAGGGGTAGGCCCACTAAAGGATGGTTGTTCCCCGAGAAAGATAGTTCCATTAGATGGTGGTTTCCCCCCAGTTGGGATATGTCCTGTAGTTGGTTTTGTATGTCTGGAAAGGGTATACATTCTCTGTTATAAAGGTGTTCCAAAAGGATCTTGTGGAACATGAGGAGTTGTAGTGTGAAAAGGTGTAACGATGGGAATTGCGGTTGAAGTGCCTTGTGAATGATGAGAAGCAAAGACTCCAGCATT
Organism: Picea mariana; assembly: GCA_032191745.1. NCBI lineage: Eukaryota > Viridiplantae > Streptophyta > Pinopsida > Pinales > Pinaceae > Picea > Picea mariana. Next base: position 303,597 of record JASDQU010738707.1, read on the forward strand.
GAGGTGGACTTGTGCTGAAATAACAACAGGATCGATGACCTGTTCAATGGGACGATCAATAGTCTGACCGGATGGTCCTGCCTTAGCGGCAAGAGGGTCGTGCGGATCAAGAGGTTGTTGAATATAGTCAAAATGCTCATAAAGATCACGTCTCGGTGGATTTCTCCATACAGAACAAGTAGGTATTTGATGTGGATCTACTGCATCAGTAGGACGAACGAGGCTCCTAAAATCATCACTAAAAATTGGTTTTGTGGATCCCATATATGTCTCAGTAATTGGTATCAATGGAAAACAAGGGACTTCTTCTTCTATAATATTGCTGAATGAGTCTAATTGAACCAAGAGTGGTTCAATAGGAACTTCTGACATAGGTGTAGTATGAGGAGTGGGATCCTCAACTGTAACCAAGGCTCTTTCCAAATTTTCTAACAAAGGAGTAGCAGCACTCCCAACGTCAGAGCGATTTTCTACCTCTTCACAGTAGATGTCTTTTGGTGAATTAGGAGGTAAGGGTTCATAGCATTCTAGAGGTATCCCTTGCATCCTACGTGATTGATGAACACCTTTATCATCTATAGGCTCAATCTTGAAAAAATATCAAAACAACAACACACGCTAAAAAAATCTAGAAGAACCAACAAGCAAACAAACCTTCTCTCAATGACCGTACTAGTTGGTGATGAAATCCAACATTGTGTGATAAAATTGTGAATGGGCTAGGATATGAGGGGGTGGAACAGTTATGATGGCAACTTGCTTAATGGAATTACGCCTTGGTGCAAGCTTCCACACAGTAATCATGGATTTACCCTCCAAGGAGCCCGAGTGATTTTGACCACCATCTGTTCTAGGTACAGTGAAAACTTCCCATCACCGTCACCTTGTGAAAAGGCCCTAAATATTATGGCTACTAAATACACCAACTCGCAGCCAGCCCCTGGGCGGGTAGAGCCGACAGTCCAGTCCAAATGTATGGGTAGGATAACAAGTCTAAAATCTTTCGAGAGAACTGAGGACAAGTGGACCGGTAGAACTCTAGAGGACCCTGAACAGATTCGAAATTCATGAAGCATCGAGACAAAATGAAGACAGTTGGACCTCAATAAGAACCCCCAATATACGATCTTACTACTACGAACAGTTAAACCATGGAAAGATAATCTATGTGGCTCTCCCGAATGCGACCTCGTGCATAACCCCTGTGTGAGAGGGGGATCCCCGATATGCTTATATGAAAATTGATTTTTCTCTTCCTATCGCAATATGCTAATGTTTGTTTTGAATTCTTTGGAGAGTTTTACTCACAGTCTAATCCAAAGCGCTAATCCTAGTCTAATGTTGGTCGAAGAATCTAAAAAGAAAAATTTTCTAGATCAATTTTAATTAGCGTTGATTTTTGTGGTTGTTCTTTACTCAGAGGTGCATGAGAGTGAAACTGATGATATTATGACTCGATTCCCAAAAAAGCATAAGAAAAATGATAAACAATTGTTTCTTTCAATGAACTTCTATTTATGGGAAGGAGAAGAATTTTTTTTTTTTTACTATCAAACACAAAAATGATGAGATTTCATGCAATTTCTTTCAACAAGAATCCAATTCAATGCTAAACTATTCAGAAAATGATTCTAATATCCAAAATCCAATCATGAAAAGATATCTCTTTGTTTAAACATGAAATTTAATTGATTTGATTTGAATCTTCTTATGCCAACCAGATTTCACTATTTGTAGTTTTAGACAATTAGAAGAAAGTATCATATAAACAAAAAGCACACTCTTGTAGTGATCAAACAAGAAGCAAAATAAATTCAACTTTTCAAAAAGAAAACCAAAAATCAAACAAGAAAAATTGCTTGGAAAGATATAAATCAAAGACCAAATGGAACAATCCAAAGATCTTTGGACTTCCTTGTGACAACTTTCAAACAATCAGATGAATGAGAAAGTATCAAAAACCAACTCAAGATCTCAAAGAGGAAGAGTGATTCCAAAACAAGGAAAAATATTAAAAACCCAAACAAAGAACCAAAAACTCTTAGAAAGAAAAAGGTTTCAAGTTTAATGGAAGACACACACTGATATAAAAAGTCCCGAGTAGAAGGATAATGAAATCAACACTCTGAATGTAAGGGAAGAGGGGCGTTGTTTTCTGAGAATGAAAAAGTATCAACCCAGAAAACAAAACTCAGGAAGACTTGATCATCAGTCTGTGTAAGATAACTTCAGGACTAACAACACATGTAAAAGAGGAAAAACACAGTGAATATGATCTGAAGACGGGCAAAGCCTAAGACAAGACCAAGGAAAGAAACCAAAACTGAAAGCTTCAATTCCCAGTGGAGTCACCAATTTCTGTTGTAGGAAAATTCCCCTGCAGACAGGTGAATGTCCTCTTGGATCTTAGACCCCTATGACCAAGAGAAAAAGATGCTAACATTGAACAATGACATTCCTTTAAATGTAGCTAAACTAGACAAGGGAAAAGAGGAAGAAAGCATGAGTATCTTTTTCTAGAGTTTGTCCTCGCTCAGTCCAGGTTGATCTTGATCTTCAAGCCTTTTAATGAGGTCTACAATTCAATAGACAAAAAAGACAAAACATACTTCCTATTCTACCAAGATTAGTTTAAAACTAGATTCATCAAGAAGAGACAAGCCCATACAAATGTACACAAACTTGAAGTAAACAAGCCAAGCATATATATTATTGAGAACAAAACAAGGTTCTTACAAACTGTAGATGCAGATGCAACAGCCTCACCAAGTCCTCCTTGTCCAACCCCTTTCTCAAAAGATCCACGATCAGAATGACAATACTTTTTACTAATTATTCTCCTTCTTTCACCATGATAATGCCTCCTTATATAGGCTTTGAGAGGCTCAACCACCTAAGATATTCTTGGGATAGGTTGAGGCTATGACTCCATCAGTTGTGGGATTTCCCTTAGATCCATACTTTAACTGGGATTCGAGCCAAACCAACTCAGATTATTCTTAGTTGTCCTTAGAGATAAGGGGGATTCTTCCCCAAAATTCTCTCAACAGATCGACGCTCCCTCAAAGTTGGACATAGAGCGTTACAGTGCTCTCTTCTAAGAGGACAAGGAGTGTTAGCGCTCCTTGCAAGTGGGCAAGGGAGCGTTGATCTCCAAAAATACTTTTAGGATGACTATTCCTCAAGGTAAAATCTTGTAAACTTTGCGAAATGATATATTTTCCTTTTCTAACAAGTCTTAGATGATATCCAAGTGTACTTATGATGTCGTCTGCGATGCGACACATGTGAGACGAAGATATGATTTTTGCGACACTTGCGACAATGAGACATTATCAAAATGAGTAATTTTGACGTGTAACAATTAGATTTAGGACTTTTTCATTGCATATTAATTTACCATGATCCCTAGCCTAACGCCTTACATATGTTGTTTAGAATCATCTCTAACATCATTTATTGCTGCATTAATTTCACCTTCAACCATTAGGGTTTAACATCTTGCATCTACTTAACATAGTTTCATGCTATTTAATTTCAACAATCATTAGCTAATGGTTTGTTAGTTTTTTATTTAAAATTTGGAATATATTTCATTGCATCCTTACTAATTTTAGGACCGTTTACTTTCTATTGTTATAAACTTGTTATATGCTAAAGTATATCATCTTTTACTCAAGTTTTATTACAACCTTTTCTTTTCTTTTGATAGCTAGTGTTTTGAGGAATTTATTTTATTCTTTCAACTTGATAATTGTCGTTGTCCATAGTGTGTTTTTGGATTTAGAACTGCGTAAGAGACTTTAGATTTCCTTAGAACACCCCTTCACACAGACACACTTAATTTTCTTTTTTTAATTCACCTTGACCTAGCTAGTGAAGTAACCAAGATAAGGCATCGTAGACTTGTTTAGCCTTGTTGTAGGATCCTTTTTGGTTATTCGGGAAGCCTCCCTTGTGTTGGATCTCTATCCTTCACTAAAATGAGGGAAGTAGTTTCTTAGGTGACAGTGGAAAATACTTCCATATATGTTAAACTTGTCAAGCACCTCGTGAAGGCTTTGCACAATTTCTAGATTTTGTGATAACATTGTCCAAGGATCTTGACATGTGACGTTGTCTTGAGGGATGATGGAGTTTGGCAGATGGCTTATGATCTAGAGTTATGTTCCTTCATATACATAGGTGGTTAGCATTCTTTGGATATTTGAGATGTTGTGAGAACATCTTGTGTTATTGGATATAATGATGCTTCTACAACATACATGACCTACATTCTAGAACAACAAATGACTATTGTGAGAAGAGATGTGAAGTTTGATTAGGATGTGAGATATTCTAGTTCAAAGGATTATCCCTCAACTATTGAGGAGAAAGAAGTTGCGTTTTATATCTCCATGATATATCGTCGATATTCCGAGTTAAACACTTGTCCGATATATTCAAAATATTTTGAGATATTTCGAGTTAGACCCCTTTATTATGACATTTTTCAAGATATTCCGATATTTTCTGTCGTTGTCACCGAGAAGTTACATTCCATACCCTCACCGATACTTTCCTTGAGATGAGATATACAACATTGGCAAGAAGATGTTGTTCCAAAGACTAGTTCAAAGACTCGAGATGAGATAGATTCAAGGGTGGAAAAGGTGAGAATATGGATGGATATGCCCTCACATTCTACTCCAGCATGTGAAAATCCAAGATGGCTTACTTGGACATGACAAGAGGCACGTGAATAGGTAGGAGTGCCTAGATATTCAGTGAGAGTAAGTATTCCTCCTAGGATATATGCTAGCCAAGTTGCATTGGCTTCTTCACTTGTGAACCTACGAGTTGTTTTGAGGAGATTTGGTATGATGCCTTGGTGGAATTGTGTGATGGATGGGTGATAATTCCTTTTCAGAAGGAAGTGGTTGATTTCAAGACTGTAGAAAGTACATATTTGTAAATGGTAGGATTGGTGGAGTGGTAGAGGGAGCTGACTAGTGGTGGTGGAAACACTTCCCTCATAAAGAGAGTGTGTTATCTTTTAGGGTTACTCTGAAAGTGTTTACACTATCTTTGGGGGTGATTCATGAGATGTGGGGAACATGGTGTGTGATTAGCCCTTGATTGATCCATGATGGACTTACACATTGTAGGTGGCTTACTCATTGGTTTTTAGACCTCATGTGGGTGTTTGATTGACATTCTTCCTTGGGGCATTGGAGATTTTCAGACAACTTGGTGACATTCTACATGCTAGCCACATGGAGAGGTTTCTTGCTTGAAGAACACCCTACATTGGAGGAGGACCTTTTGGCATTTTGGAGGAGGGATTTGATCCCTAGATAACATTGTAATGTTTGCATGGAGTCTTGGAGTTGAGTCCCAATTCCTCCATAAACCTCTGTAACCAAATCATCTCTTTACTAGCCTCTGTAGCAGCAACATACTCTTCCTCTGTTGTTGAAACTACAACAACCTTTTGCAGTTTTGAAATCCAACTTACTGTTGTTCCACCTATAGTAAACACATACCCTGTGGTACTCCTCCTGCTATATTTATCACCTGCCATATCTAAATCAACATATACTTGTAGAATAGTTTCTGAACCTCCAAAACATAACGCATGATTAGCAGTACCTCTCAAGTACCTGAGAATCCACTTTACTGCCTCCCAATGTTCTTTACATGGATTTTTCATATATCTTCTCACAACTCCCACTGCATGTGCAATATCTGGTCTTGTGCAAACCATTGCATGCATCAAGCTGCCAACTGCTGATGAATATGGGACCCTGGACATGTATTCTATCTCCTCCTATGTCTTGGGACACATTTCCTTAGTTAATTTGAAATGGCTGGCCAAAGGTGTACTAACTAGTTTTGCATTCTTCATTCTAAACCTCTCCAACACCTTCTCTATGTACTCATCCTGAGACAATGTCAGTTTGCGATTTTTCCTGTCTCTTGTTATTCTCATACCAAGGATTTTATTTGCAGCACCCAAATCCTTCATCGCAAATGAATTGGATAATTTCTTCTTGAGCACATTTATATCCTTCATATTAGACCCTGCAACAAGAATGTCATCTACATACAATAGCAAGATAATAAAGCTTCCATTTTCTATCTTTTTAAAATAAACACAGTGATTAGAATGACATCTACTATAACCCTGTTCTGTCATAAACCTATCAAAATTTAGATACCACTGCCTTGGAGATTTCTTTAGGCCATATAAGCTCTTCTTCAACTTGCATACAAAATTCTCCTTCCCTTTGACCTCATACCCCTGTGGCTGCTACGTATAAATCTCTTCCTCCAAATCCCCATGGAGAAAAGTTGTTTTTACATCTAATTGTTCAAGATGCAAATATTCTACTGCCACAAGACTTAAAATAGTTCTAATTGAAGTCATTTTAACAACACGAGAAAATATTTCATCAAAATTTATACCTTTCTTTTGTGCAAACCCTTTTACAACAAGTCTAGCCTTGTACTTCTTTTCTCCTCCATCTTCTTCCTTCAACTTGTAAACCCATTTATTCTGCAATGCTCTTTTTCCCGCAGGCAAATGAACCAAGTCCCAAGTATGGTTATTTACCAAGGAATACATTTCCTCTTTCATGCCTTGCTCCCACTTCTTTTTGGTGTCTACCTGCATTGCCTCTTCATAACATTCTAGTTCACTAGAATCAGTCAACAATAAATAATACAATGAAGGAGAGTATCGTTCAGGGGGTATACTTAACCTGGTAGATTTTCTAACAACACTTGCATGTGTTTGAGGTACCTGTTGCTTCTATTGTTGTACATTTTAATTTTCAGGTTCCTTTGAATTTATTTTTCAGTGATCTCATCAAGCACCGTGTATTCTTGTTTTTGTTCTTCCTGTTTCTTTCCCTGCAATTGATCTTTGTACATGACCTTCTCATTGAATATGACATCTCTACTCCAAACGATTTTGTTATTTTCATAATCCCATAAGCGATAACCAAAATCATTAACACCATATCCAATAAAGGTACACTTCTTGGATTTTCCCTCAATCTCTATTCTATTTTCTTTATCAATATGGACAAATGCTTCGCAACCGAAAGTTTTCAAAAAAGAATAGTTTACCTTCTTTCCTATCCATTCCTCCTCTGGAATTCTACCATCCAAAGATCTTGAAGGTCCTCTATTTATGAAGTAAACAACAATATCTACAACATCTGCCCACAACTGTAAGGGAAAACCAGCATGCAATCTCATACTCCTTGCACGCTCCATGATTGTCCTGTTCATCCTTTCTAACACAACATTTTCTTGTGGTGTTCTTGGAACTGTCTTCTCTCTATGAATCCCATGGTATGAACACTAATCATCAAACTCCTTGCTGCAATATTCACCTCCATTATCTGATCTAAGACACTTCAACTTTTTTCCTGTCTCATTCTCAACCAAAGATTTCCATTTCTTAAAAGTATCAAAAACATCGGATTTTTGTCGAATGCAATAAACTCAAGTTTTTGTAGTTGCATCATCAATAAAAGTAATATAATAATGAGAGCCACCAAGAGATGATACCTGAGCTAGTACCCATACATATGTATGCACAAGCTCTAACCTTTCACTCTTCGTTTCTTTTCCGACTCTGAGAAATCTGACTCTCTTCTGTTTTCCATAAACACAATGCTCACAGAAGTCCAAATCAATTTGTTTAAGATTTGGAAACAAATTTCTTTTGTGAAGTATCTACATCCCATTCTCACTCATGTGTCCAAGCCTATGGTGCCACAGTGTTGTATCCACTCCTGTAGAAGCTAAAGAGATAGAAGAGTCAGTATTACCAGTACATAAATACAATGTACCTACCTTCTCTCCTTCCACTATCACCAATGATCCTTTGATGACCTTCCACGTCTTATTTGTAAATATGGATATACAACCTTCACTTGCCAACTACCTTGTTGAAATTAAATTTTTCCTTAAATATGGAACATGTCTTACCTCTTTCAACAACCATTGGTTTCCATTACGTTGCTTTATTTTTACCTTTCCCATTCCAACAATTTTGCATGGTGCATCGTCACCCAAATGAACTTGTCCAAAATCACCTTGAACATAATCTAGAAAATGTTTCCTATGGGGTGTGGCATGAAATGAAGCCCCTGAATCTACTACCCAAGACTCAGAAATATTATCTACAGAAA
>JASDQU010738707.1:311832-322520 GCA_032191745.1 Picea mariana
ACAATTTTGCATGGTGCATCGTCACCCAAATGAACTTGTCCAAAATCACCTTGAACATAATCTAGAAAATGTTTCCTATGGGGTGTGGCATGAAATGAAGCCCCTGAATCTACTACCCAAGACTCAGAAATATTATCTACAGAAAGAATCAAAGCATCGTGTAACACATCACCTGTTACATTTGCTTCCTGATTTCTCTCCTGCTATCCATCTCTTTGTTTCTTTGGAGCTCTCCAGTCTTTCTTCAGATGTCCATTCTTCCCACAATTCCAACACTCTATCTTTCCAAGTCTAGATTTGGATTTGCCCTTCCTAGAATTCCCACGGTTCCCGAAACCCTTTCCTCTATCCTTTTGTCTTCCCCTGTTCTCCATGTTCAACGCATTTCCTGATGTCTCACCCATGCTTTTCCATCGCATTTACTCACTAAGTATAACACCAACAACATCATCAAATTTTAAATTATTTGAATCAGAGACAGAGTTACTTACAGCCATGACCAAGCCGTTCCATCTTTCTGGCAATGAGCACAAGATTAGAAGAGCCCTTACCTCACCATCAAAGTCCACTTTTACATAACTTAGTTGATTAGTAACAATATTAAAATCATTTAAATGATCTGCAACAGACCCACCTTCTGACATCTTCATAGTAAATAATCTCTTCATTAGAAATACCTTATTGGACACCAAGGGTTTTTCATACAATTTGGCCAATGCATCCATCAAACCCTTCGTTGTCTTTTCTTTGGAAATATTGAAAGCCACCTACACTGCCAAGCTCAGCCATATCGTTCCTAGAGCCTTTCTATCAAGAATCTCCCATTCTTTGTCCTTCGTAGCCACCGACTTCTTTGCTATTCCGCTCAATGGTAGGAATAGATCCTTCTGATATAAATAGTCTTCCATCTGCATCTTCCATAACTGGTAGTTTTGGCCGTTAAATTTCTTGAACCTAAACTTTCCATCTTCCGACATTTCTCCCACTCGAACTAGGAACCCTCTTTTCCTGCGAGTTACCTTTCGCTCTGATACCAGTTGTTAGAAAAACAGGACCGTGGAGCAATAAAATAAAACAAATAGGAAACAAAACATAGAAGATACACAATACAATAGAGACACAGATTTACGTGGTTCATCCAGTGTGGGCTACGTCCACCAGAGAAATTGCCAGGTCCTTCCTTTATTATTATCCATCATATGAAGGGATACAACCTACAAAAAACCCACTGTAACTTCCTCTTCTTTCTCTCATAGTCTCCTATCTTAGAATACAATATTTTCCATCAACCATGGCTGCAATACAATTTCCTCATAAAAGAGGGTTTCCTTCTAGGGAAAAAACCCTAACATTATCTCTATCGTTAGATCTGCGACCTTATAATGAACGGTCCAGATTTACAATGAAATTACAATATACATTTACAAGGCAATTTTTCCTTCAGGGGCTTTGCCCCATAGGAGGACGCTGCTCTCGAACCCCTGCTGGGGGCCCGCTTGCCCCTAGACCCCCCAGTTGAGGGGATAGCCCTCCCAGACCCCGCAGAGGGGGTACCCTCTCTCTGCACTCACCCACGTGGAAGAGTGTAGATACTTTTGGGGTGTAAATACTTCATGGAGTATAAACACGGCTGAAAGTAAAAGACCTCTGAATCAGGAAGATAATCAGGCTCCACAACCAACACTTGGGTTTAGGCTATGTAATCAAGGCTGATAGGTTACCCCATTTACCATCCATGGATCATGGGGAAGTAATAAGAGGATTTTCCGTGAGGTGTTTTCCTTGGGAAAAAAATGAGACTAGGCCAAAGGGAAATTGGTCAATGCTTTTCTCATATTCGAAAAAAATGCTTTTGTGGGCCTTTTGGGGTCTAAATTTGAGTTATTGCAGTAAGAAAAAAACATTGGTTCTTATGAAGATTACTATTGGGCTTACCTATGTATTATTAGGCTTGAGTCAACCTATATTAATAAATTTTTTAGCAAACCTATGTGTATTTTTGAGAATAACAAGTATTTATATATGTCTTATAGTGTTGGTTTCATTAATAAAGCATATTTCTCTTTTGTAAAGAAAAGGCGTTGCTTATGGTTTGCTGACTCACTGCCTTTGAGAAACAAAGGTTCCTTCTTTTAGTGTTGCTAGGAAGCAAAGGTGGGAGTCACTCTTTTAAAGGATAATTAACTAAAAGAAGGGCATACTCACCAACATGCATATGAGTTGATGGAGAGCACACCACTTCTGGCCTTTTTAAAATTGATATGGGTACTAGTAGTGTGCTTTTCTAGTGGATATTTTAAGGTTGTTTCATGTTATTCTTAGCTATCATTTAAAACACTACTTTTAGTGTTGCTAGGAAGCAAAGGTGGGAGTCACTCTTTTAAAGGAGAATTAACTAAAAAAGGGCATACTCACCAACATGCATATGAGTTGATGGAAAGCACACTACTTCTGGCCTTTTTAAAATTGATATGGGTAGTAGTAGTGCGCTTTCTAGTGGATATTTTAAGGTCGTTTCATGTTATTCTTAGCCAACATTTAAAACACTACTTTTGTTTGTGTTAAGTTCAACAAGTAGAAAGGGAAAGGTGCGACAATTCTAGGACAATTTTCCATGGTTTAAAGCACTAGTTTAGCGGGGTTATTCTTAGTTTTTTAGAGCACCTTCCTATTGTGATTATTTTGACATGAAGATGATCTAATTATGGCTGTGCTTTACCCCACATTTACATATTATTAAACACCACATTTGAGGAGAAATTACTCACTATTGGGCACTCAATTTGATGGTTGTTTGGGATTTTTGGAGAGCATCTTTTCCACTTTGAATAGAACTATTCCAGTCAAGATGAGGGTGCCCCATTTGGGGATATACTTGGCATTACCCGTTAATTATTGTGAGCAGATAAGAGTGCCAGAATGGAGGCGTTACGCACCACCTACAGTCTATTTTTAGTAGAAGGAAGCACTCAACCTTGTAGGCCCTTAAAATGTTGCTCGACAACAACCCATGGAAGTTGCCATTGTTCAACAAAAAATTGTTTCCAAATAATATTTTAGGTAATGTATTAAAAAAAAAAAATATTCAGATGTATGAACAGGGTAACAAAGAAGTGAAAGAAAAAAAGTAATGTCCATACCTTGGAAGCTTCAACCCATTTGTTATCTATGAATTCGAATGGGGCTGCAATTTTCCATGATTAAGTATCATCTCTTCTTTTGTCTGCAAGAAGTTGTAATGACCCTAATTAAATAAATGTTTAAAGATTATAAAGTAAAATTAATTAAAGAAAATAATTGTGGTTAATCAAGTAATACCTTAACTGCAGATCACATTTAATGACCTAAGAAATAAATCTTAAGAAATCATTGAGAAATGTTAAAAAAATGGTTGCATATGCAGAGAGGGAGCATATGAATCCCGAGAAGATAAAATATTTATGGGGGGGAGAAGGGACAGGCACAGAGGGTGGTTGGAGGAGTAACTGCATGAGTCGGTGAAGGAGGAATAAGGGAAGGGGGAAGGTTGTCGAGAGGGGGATAATCGACAGGGAGGAGATTTTTCGAGGGACTTTTGGGCTGGTTGTGAGCAGAGAGTGCTGATTTGACTTTTGATCAGGGGAGGCACCAAGTTGCTGGAGGTTTTGGGCACGGAGGGACAGGATATCCATAGATATCCTGGAGCTAGGTAGTTTTCCTAGTTGGCAGGGAGGACAATAGTTTTGGGCAGTGATTTTCCTGTTTGTGGCAGGGTTGATCTAGTAGCAGGAAGCAGCAAGGTAGCAGCAAGGCACAGAGGCAACATAAATTAGCATCAAAACCAGGTACTTTGTTAAGTTATGTATTTATTTCTTTCTTCCATGAAATCAGTATTTATTGATAAATCTAAGTTACTGAAGTTGTTGTTATAAAAGTCAATATCATGCTATGAAGTTTTGTTTCAGTTTACTTTCATAAAATGTTTAGGAAACTTAATGATGTTTAGAAATATTAGGTTGTTACAGAAGTATATTATATACTCATGATTGTCAAGGACCTTGGTGACCACATCAACCCACCATCAATAATTTTCATCAGAATCAACTTCCTCATACATATTAAACTAGTCTTTGCTCTAACCAGACCCACTCACCACCCATCATTGTCATGAGAATCAACTTCCTCATACATATTAAATTGGTCTTTACTCTGCTATAGAGGGATTGGCTTTGTGTGATAGTTATCTACTTTCTCCCTCAATTGTTTTGTTTCATCGTCAACACTCATAAGGTCCTTGTACTCCACTATGAACCCTGCTAGAACCCTGCCCCTGTTTTTTACATACTCCACTATGAACCCTACCCCCTATTCTTTTACAAGTCTTGCACCGAACTAGGCCCCTCTAAACCCCTCTTCATCAGTGGACACCTCTACCAGGTCACTTTTTCTCAGCTTCATTTTGTCCTCCTTACTAAAAAAAACTCTACAAGATCAAGGTGGGCTCACTCTTTTGCACAATTTTCTCACTCAATGCTTCACTAGCATAGGAAAGAGAATTAGGAATTTTCTCACTCAACGCTTCAACAGCGTGGAAAATAGTCAAAAAATCAATGATGGGTAGGTACCATGACATGATGAGTATAATTCATGAGTCTTGTCGATTGTGAGGCTGCAATGTGCTCTATTAATTACTTACTGCAAACAACACTAGGAAACAACCATGAGTTGCTCAGATTAACAACATTTGTTATGTTTTCGGAGTGTTTGAAGATGGTAAGCAACACTCTGTTTTTCAGATTAACCCCCACCACCAAATTCCATCTCTGGTTGCATCGAATTCCATCTCTGGTTGCATGCAATGCCTTCATTCACATGTAATGTCTCTGGTGGCATGCAATGCCTTCAGTCATATGTATAGGTAGTATTTGTGTTTAATATTCATATAAAATAGTATAAATTAATTTAATATAATATTTATAAAAAAAAAGATATGTGAAATATTTGTACTTCTATATTAAAATATATAAAAAATAAATATTTTAATAAAAAATAAAGAAAAAAATATTAACATTAATCAATACACATATCTAATGGTTCCAAATGTTCACTTACCTTATTCACTTATATGAATGTATTGAAACTGAAAAGCACACAAACAAACAAAATGAGGAAAAAGCATGAACATACTCATCAAAAGCGGGATCATATTCATCACCAAGTGTTAACTATAAAAAGATTTTGAGTTGGTGTTATAATGTTAACTATAATTTGTTATAGGAATATGGTCTAGTTTTATAATTTGTTATAGGAATATGGTCTAGTTTTATATATGACTCATGGTTATTTGAAGTAAATGAATATTTTTAGTAATTTGTAGTAGAGATTAGTGGAAGAATTTATACAATCTTTTCTTTTCAATAGTTGTTAGATATTTTTAGTGTTTTAGTGAAAGTGTTCAATAAAAACATGTTGATTAACTTTTACATGAACATTTTTTTATATAATGACTTTTGACAAAACATATTTTTATTTGAAATTGCAACCCTATTTCATTGTCAATTAATTATGAATTACACTGCAAACATTGAAAGAGTAACTAGGGAAGCACAACTAATTAGCATGGTATGTAGTATGGTCTTTCACCAATTTTCTTAACATATAGATCCTTAACTTCAAGCCGAAGAAATATTTCAAAATTGTCCTAAAGTATTCCCTAATTTTACAGGCATCCTGAATAACACCTTCCTCTCTTAGAATGAAGCATATTCTCATAGTTGTTTAAAAAAAAATGTTCTAAGTGAAAGTGCCCAGACATTAATGATCATGGGGATGTAGTGCATGAAGAGGTTGGTGCTTACAACACTAGAACCCATTCCATTAGAAGCACCCTATGCACCATCCCCAACATTAAACTTAGAAACTTCATATTCATCTACAATGTCATTATTATAAACTTATTCTTTGATCCATCTTTAACTTTGGATCTATTAATCGTGAAAAGGATAAAAAAGACTTTAGTTGTCTTATCTTGCTTCCTTTGGTTATTGGCATTGGTGTTGCAGTGCTAGATCTGCATCGAGGACTTGCATTAGGGACATAGTTTGTTTCTATCCCCACCAGAGGATATAGTAGATATTTGTGGGAAAGACTATGAAACCCTACCTCTTCATCTTGTGCCTAATACTCCTAGTGCTTTAGTCGAAGTGGTCGAGTTATTGTGAGCATACGTTGATTATCTTTAACATGATCATTTTTGTTTTGTAATGTTTTTTTGTAAAATGGGTCCTTACTTGAAATTGCAACCCTATTTCATTATTTATGAATTATGAATTATGCTACAAAAAATAGAAAAAAAAACCAGGGAAGCACAATCAATAAGCATGGTATGTAGTCTAGGCTCCCACTATTATTCTTGACATATGGATCCTCAACTTTGAACCTATGGAGAAATATTTCAAAATTGTCCTAGAGTACTCGATTTTTATGAGTATCTTAAATAGAACATTCCTCTCGTAGAACGATGCATATTCCCAAATTTTTTTAATCGATTAGCCTCTGGTTCGATGACAGATTGGATGGTGCCTCTAATTTTATATCTTGGAAGGTTACGATTACTCTCTTGTTGGAAGAGAATGATCTCTAAAATATCGTGAAAGATGCAGTGACAGCACCAATAGATCCAGAGCAATTGGTAACCCACAATAAAAAGGAAGTAAAATCCAAGTAGATGAATCATGATCATGGATTGCATTAAAGATCACTTGATCCCTCACATATTTGAGAAGAAGATTGTTAAGGAGATGTTCAATGCACTAGTAATCCTCTACCAAAGTGAGAACATTAACAAGAAGATGATCTTGTGGAACAAACTCAAATCCATGGAGATGTCTAGTTCATATATCATTTCCAGTTATCTAATGAAGATCACACAAATTCTTGATCAACTTATAGTAGTTGGGGAGAAGGTGGATGATCCAGAGTTGGTGAGCATGGCACTAAATGGATTTCCAGTGTCATGGGAACCATTCATTAAAGGAATGCGTGCTCGTGAAAACATTCTTGACTCTCAAATGATTTGGGATGATTGCATCCAAGAGGAGACTCTGATGGAGTCAAAAGCCAATAAGAAGGGTAGTGATGAATGGTTCCCATGGAACTGAGTGAATCCTCAACATCAAGGGAACCATTCGTCAAAAAAATATTTGCTCATGAAAACCTTCCTGTCTTTCAAAGGATTTGGGATGACTGCATCCAGGAAAAGATTCAGATGGAGTCAAAGGTCATTGGTCAATCTAAGAAGGGAAAATGTAAAGGACCCAACAAGAGTAAAGGAAAGAGTGAGGATTTATCCTCAGAGACATGGAAGAAGGACTTGAGTAAAATAAAGTTCTTCATATGTCATAAGCAAGGACATTATGCATCACAATATTCGAACAAGAAGAAAGGTAAAGGGAAGCAATAAAAAAATAGGGTAGTAGTCTCAACTGAAACTCAAATGAGCGAGTTTTCCTCCAAGTTCAAGAAGGTTTTCTTGATGGTATGTTTCCTTTCTATCATGTTCTGGGGAATTCTTGGTATGTGGATAGTGGAGAATCTAGGCATATGACATCTACCTGGGAGTTTTTTTCAATTCTAACAGAGTAGGATGCGGGAGTTTAGATTGAACTTGGTGATGATGCCAAGTACCCAATAGCAGGAGTTGGTACCATTCCCTTCTAACTCTAGTCATGTAACTCTTTATACTTTGACAAATTTTTGTTTGTTCTAGGTCTCAAGAAAAACTTTCTTTTAATTTCAGTCATGGAGGATAAGGGTTATGCAGTAAAGTTCAAGAACCAACAAATTCTTATTAGGTTGAAGGAATCTAGTTTAGAAGAAACACGTGTGATCAGGGTTAGGGAAGGTAGTTTATATAGGTTGCAAGGTGAACCTGTTAGAGCCCTAGTTCACAACACATAAAACTTGTTCGAGTTGTGGAAAAAGAGGATGGGGCACCTGCATCACAAGGTGTTTCTTGTTCTGAGGGAGATAATCACAGGTCTTCAAGATTTCGATACTGAGAAGTAGGGTGTATGCAGAGGGTGCACACTAGGTAAGCATGTCAAGGTTTCTTTCTCAAGTAGTGAGAATAGGTTTAAGGAGATTCTAGACCTAGTGCATTCAGATGTTTGTGAATCAATTCTAGTAGCACTAGTCATAGGAAGCATGTACTATGTTTCCTTCATCAATTATTTCTCTCGCAAGGATTTGTTTGTGGGTTACAGTGAGACTTCAAATATCTTGTTGAGAACTAGAAAAGGAAGAATATCAAGGTTTTGAGATTGGACAATGGGGGTGAGTATACCTCCAAGGATTTCGAGGGTTTTTGCAAGGAAGAAGCGATCAAGAGGGAGCTCATTGTTTCATACAACCCACAACAAAATGGAGTTGCAGAGTAGAAGAATCGATCCATAATAGGGGTTGTTAGGGCCATGATTCATAACCAAGACTTGTCCATGTTTATTTGGGAAGATCCATGCAACACCACAATCTACATTAAAAATAGGTGTCTACATAGGATATTGGAGGAGAAGACACCAGAGGAGGCATTCACTGGTGTGAAACCAGAGGTGAGTCATTTTTCGCATTTTTGGTTGTCCATTTTATATCAATGTACCTATAGAGAAGAGGACCAAGATGGAGCCTTCCAACATTAAGAGTTTGTTTGTGGGTTACAATGAGACTTCAAAGGCCTAAAAGATCTTCATTCTAGATCAAAGGAATGCATTCATAATAAGGGATGTAAAGTTCAAGAAGGAATTTTCTTCCTGGAAGTCTTATGAGCCTATTCCAGTGATAGAGGAAGAGGAGCAGGAAGCTTTGAAGTCTGAGCCTGGGTCACTAGCAACTTCTAGTTCATGGTAGCAACCTTCAAGTGTGGAGGAGGAGTTGTTGGCCCCTTCAAGTTTTGTTAGGAGACCTCTATGGTTCACTTAGATGTTGAGGGATTCTCAGGACTACGTTGAGGCTCTTAGAAGCACATTTAGGGAGAGAAGACCTCTAAATAATTTTTTGAACTACATGGCATGATGAACAACATCATATATTTCAATCCTTCTAGTTATCAGGAGGTAGAAGACCAATAGGTATGGTGGAATTCCATGGTGGAGGAGTACACCTCCATCATGAAGAATGATGTATGGGACATTGTATCAAGACCAAAGGGGAAGTTAGTGATAACAACACTGAGAAGTTGTAACACCCTATTTCCCCCAGTTTGTAATTAATCATAAAATAGGAATTACCATGCTAAGGCATGTAGACAATGTAAATGTATTATTGTTTGAGTTTCCAATAACTAACTGTGGGGGTGAAGCCTTGAAAGTAATGGCCATGCTATCACTAGAGGAATAATGTGAAAACTATATGAGAGGGTTCATTATATCAAATAACCCCAAATTTCCCTTGATATGGATGATAAACCTCCTTCGGATCGCAAGGAGATAAATCAATTAAGGAAGAAAAGACCAGTGGTTGAATTATCAACTACCCCCATGAATGGGAGCATGGGCTAGCTGTAGAATGTCAACCCAAAGTACCATAGAGACCTGCAGACCTGAGCTTCCTTCTGACAGAAGGAATGTGATGGGTCGAGAACCTTCCAAAAGAAGGAAGGTAAGATAGATACACATGGACAACCAGAGAGGATAGGGGGAGGAGAGCGAAATCTTGTAAGGGAGTGGCGTGGAGCTCTCCAGCAAGAGGAAAAACAGAAGGCTGTGAGTTTGATGTTGGGAGAGAATTTAATAAACCTCATTGAGGCCATAACAGAGAGAGATAAATCCATGAAAGTTCATAGAGAACAGAACCTGAGCAGAAGCTAGAACAGAGAAAGGATCCTTGAGAACTGCGAGAATTCCCTAGTGATATCATGTATTGGCATAGGGGTGGCCAAAGTGATAAGAATGAATGCCTCTGAGCCTATGGTAGAGTGGAAGGATGAACACCCATAGTTAGTTAGTTGGTGGCAACCTGTAATAGAAAAGTAATCGCATATCTAGTGTGTTTAAGTAATACCGTGAGTTAAAGTCAGATATGTTGTGAATGACCTAGAGATGGTTATGATTGCTTAATGATTCATATTGTATTCCTTCTTTTGTATCTACCTGATTGTGTAATTAGGAAAGTAGGAAATCATATGAATAGGACATATTTTCTACTCGTAAATTCTTGTGTCCTTTGGTGGCATAAGCCAGAGTCACGAACTATGTGTTTGTCAACCGTGGACATAGTTTCATGTACGCATGTCAACCTTTCTAATCATTTTGAGTTCCTTGGGGGACAAAGTTTGTTAAGCTCAAGAGAGGTAGTGAAAATATGCATAGGCTCCTTGTGAGGCAAGCAGAAACCAAGACCCACTTAAGTCCTAGACTCGATGAATGAGCACAAGGGGTGTTAAGAACCAAACATCAATATAGCATAGAAAAACCTCAAGAAAAGTACTCAACGCCTTGAAAAAGAGATAATATCAGATAATAAGCCTCTTCGAGGGGGAAACCTCCTTTTACCCCACTTAAATGTTCAAGTACAATATGATTCAAAATGAAAATGTCTCCTTGGTATATATAGGAGACTAGGAGGTTTTAATGGCCTAAAGCCGACATAAATAAAATAACATTACTAATCTAAATCACAACTAATGGCCTAAAGCCGACATAAATAAAATAACA
>JASDQU010738707.1:327636-352607 GCA_032191745.1 Picea mariana
TTGAGGTGGTTCTGCTAGACAATATTTATACTATTATATCTCCCAGGTTTCGGCCCTTCTAGGTATGAAAATTTCCTTTAGGTAGTTCTCTGATATTTCTTCTCTGCAATGCCACAGGTCTGATCAAAATTGGATGTGCCAAGTGGAATTTACGGTAACTTCCTCACAACTTGCCAATTTGTGGCCTTTCCAAGAGATCTCCCTTGTATAGAATTCCCCGCACAAAATAATTGATATCAAATTCTGAAACTCGCACCCAAACTACTACAGACTGTCCACGATCCAATGCAACCAGTCCCACTCAATTTGGATTCTCTGGGGAGAAGTTATGATTGTTTTACCTAGAACACCTTCTTGAGACTAGTCAATGGGGCTAGTCAGATACCCTATCTTACACAGGGTGTATCTACAAATTTAAGATGACCCAGATGCTGAAATTTTTTTTCCACAGATAAAATACTAATTTGTGTAAATTTTCTCTGGATTTCAGGGTCTGAACCATTACAGAAATTGTTTTATAGAAAAAATGCTACAATGACTCATTTCAGGATGATTCCAGAACCCTATATTGTACCGGCTGTATCTACGAAAGTATAAGGCCTCAGGAGCTAAATTTTGAGAACAACGTACCTTGATCCGTCTTCTAAAAACCCTTTAAGCCGTTCCTCCTGAAACATTGTAGAAAAAAAGTTATAGTGAAAATGCCACGGTGTCTCAGATGTAGCAGCGAAACCCCAAGACCTTGAGCTCTGATACCATATGTTAAGAACCAAACATCAATATAGCATAGAAAAACCTCAAGAAAAGTACTCAACGCCTTGAAAAAGAGATAATATCAGATAATAAGCCTCTTGTAGGGAGCAACCTCCTTTTACCCCACTTAAATGTTCAAGTACAAGATTATTCAAAATGAAAATGTCTCCTTGGTATATATAGGAGACTAGGAGGTTTTAATGGCCTAAAGCCGACATAAATAAAATAACATTACTAATCTAAATCACAACTAATGGCCTAAAGCCGACATAAATAAAATAACATTACTAATCTAATATGCCCGAATTAAGTGGTAATGAGCCAATATTAGGGCTATATTAGGGCTTAACAAGGGGTGTGTGGAAGACTCTTCTAAGTGTCAAGTCTAGGATAAAGAGAGCAAAGCTCTTAAGTCCTTCATAACTGATGAAGCTCAGGAAGGATAGCGATATTTAAGTATCGAAAGGGAATATTCTTTCATTTGGAAGATGAATGGATGAGTTCATTTCGAGAGGATCTAAGGTCTGTCATGACCGTTAGATTTGAAGGAGCATAGGCATTAATGCCTCGACTCCTTCAGTCTTTGAAAGTTCCACAGACATTGGTAGCCATAATGAAGGGGACGAATCCTATGAAATCTGATACCCAAAGTCGTGATGTGACCTGGACCATAGATCCAAGGATCTATCGAGATCCACCTTGATCGTTGGATCTGCTAGTTTGAGAGTTTTCACATCGGGAAGATTAAGTGTTTGTGCAACCAAAACCCGCAAAACCCGAAGTTGAGAAATAACATGGATCGTTGATCTAAGGATCTATTGGGATCCACCTTGATCATTGGATATGCTAGTTCGAGAGTTCACGCATCGGGAAGATTACGGGTTGGTGCAACCAAAACCATCGAAACCCAAAGTCGCAAAATAACGTGGATCATTGGTTTAAGGATCTATCGAGATCCACCTTGACTATTGGATCTGGTAGTTCGAGAGTTCGCGCATTAGGAAGATTACGGGTTAGTGCAACCAAAACTCCCGAAATCTGAAGTCGCGAAGCACCATGGACCATAGATCTAAGGACCCATCAAGACCCCTCTCGACCATTCAATTGAGGAAATGTGGGTATCATATTGAGAGCATGTAGGGATGTACGTGTCGAACGATGGTGTTGCCAAGTGTGGTGAAATAGTGGAACCCCGGGAGGAGATTGTGAACTGTCCATCGTGGCAACACACATGGTGGGAGATCAGAACTTCGCTGACTCACAATTGGAGAGATTCAAAGGCAGAGTTTTTCAAACTCACAAAGTCTGCACTCGCGAGTTAATCTGAACCATTAGATTGTGGATAATTATGAGTTGTCGATCTGACACCGGGAGTTCGAGGATCGAGAAAACAGAGGTGAAATCCTTTCCGATTCTCTAATACATGAAGTCCTGAAGCACCTTTTAGATAAGCGTATGGTCACAGGATGTGGTCACATGAGAGGAAGGGGCTTAGTCAAGATACTAGCGCCCTTTATGTAGTTTTCTCAAGAAGGGAAAAGGCACCTCAAGGAAAAGAGCGCACAGGTTGTCTCAAAGCCTGTGCCAAGGGATTAAAAGGACCTACAGATTTTTTTTGTGGAGGTTCCAGCAAGGACCTGAAGAGATTCTTCAGCTCAGGAATAGGACACGATCCATTGATCAAGAGGTCAACAGGCCCCGCTGAGTTAGAAGATTGTGGGTTACATGAGGAAAAAGCAAAATTTTTATTATACCCATCGTCGGTGTGTGACAAAATGGTATCAGAGCATGGTTACAACACTTGGCCTGCTTGGGCTCATGTACGATTCGCGTAAGGAGATATTGTTATCTGTGTTTAGTCCTTGAGGAGAAGGACTACAGATTGAACCTGTGACTTTGGGAATTCTTGTTGAATTTCAAAAAAAGAATTTCTTTAGCCCTTGTCAAAGTGATAACTACTCTTACCAAAGTAGGGATATTCTAATTAACATTTATAATAAGACTTGAATGTGGACAGCCAAAGGTGGAAGGGTTTTGTCAAGGGAAGCTAAATCCCGAAGGATGGATGACCTGGTAATTGTAACACTGCTTCTAAGCATGGGCAGTTGGAACTTTAGGCACTGATGATGGTGGATTGTATAATGGTTAATACCTTTGCGGGCTTAAAGGAGTCTGATAGGATCAGGTAGGATCCTTGGTAGTTATAGTTACTGCTTTATATTAAAATCAAAGTATATAACTCTTCATGACCAGAGAAAAGTGAGATGGGTAATACCCTATGGACGCTGAGGCAAGGAGGTTTTCTTGCTAAGATGTTGTCGCATAAAGAGGAAAGTGACCCTGGTTGGTTATAGCCATGAGAGAAGGAAACATCAACATGAGATATCCTGTGAGATTAGTCCTGTAGGTGACTGAAATCTCAAACTAAAGGAGACTAATGATGAAATTAAACTATCAAGTGAATGTATTAGGTAAAAAGGTGTAGGAGATGCACCTACATATATGTGAATGTATATACGTGATCATAAGGATGATTGGAATATCCTTGGGAAAAGGATATAGAAGCCTGATATGTCCATGTGTGTGAATGACATGGAAAAGGTGTAGCAATAAGCTAGCATGATGAATACTTAGCGGTGTTTAATTATGCTTGAGTGCATGGGTTTAATGCATTGTGGAGATTCCTAATATGAAGCCTAACATTAATACCACTTAGGTATGAATGATTTTAAACATGCAAGCGATGCACGTGTATGATGAAGGAGTATAGTTGTAGGCAGTAGCACCATATGGTTTCCCTTATGAGTGAAATATAAAGCAAGAATTTCTCTTATCCAGATTAAATGAATACTATGGATGCACAACTGACTCCATTTTGAAGAGTTATGAAAGTTTTGTTCCAAGTAATAGCTTGAGGGGAATGTATCCCCTTTCCTCAGGGAATACCAATATAATTAGATAGAAGGGTAAATGAGCAAATATACTATGTTGTCATAATAAGAGGCAAGTGATTATGCCTTTGAGAGTCACATGAGAAGGATTGTGAATGATCCTGAGTTGATTGATATTAAAAGTAAAGATGCATGTGGGCTATGAAGTATACCTATGAATGCAACATGCAGGCTTAGGAATATGAATATGATTAAGTACATCATGGATGTAAGTTAACAAAAACCAGAATATGTATGAATACATAATTGGGTACATGACAAGGATGCATGTTTATATTCCTTAAGGAATATTTGGTAAATGGATAAAGCTAACTCAAGGTTGAGTCCATCACAGATAGTGATGGACGTGCAATAAGGAATTTTCATGTTGAAGGAGTTCTCTGTGAAGAAACTGTGTAAGGACTCTGTCAAAAGAACAGATTCACCACCCTAATTACTATTGAAGGTTGGGCAATGAGATGCAAAGAATTCCTATATAGGAATCCTGGATTAACGTCTTAAAAAAATAAAATGTGTAGGTGGAAGAATAATAGTTGAATGTTAACCACTCTAAGAACCGAATAATAATGTGCAAGATGCATAGGTTCATGACCCACTATGAACAAAAATATTTCTACTAAGAATGTTGTTGTATCCAAAAGGGTTAGAGTGAGGCCTAACCAAGGCTTCTCAAGGGAAAGAGCAGGAAGATCCCAAAAAGGAGTAAGCTGCAACAGAATAGAAAAGATAGTGAGATAGTAGAAATAACTCAGTTGGGCCGAAAAGTCCCATGCGATGTAGAAATAATTTGAAGAAGGGGAGAGCCCTCAATTCTTTTCCTGTTGTGTATTATGTTTCCTCTAAAATGAGAAAGTTGATTTACTAATGAAAGTAAATGTTTTGACATCATAGTGATGATGATTGTATTACTGCAGAAACAATTGAGAACTGTCTGTATTACATTCATGGAGACCCTTGGAGATAATGTGCTGAAGTGCATAAATAAATACTAGGACATTTCAAAGAAGTTATGAATATGGATGTTATGATACATGCATTTTAATTGATGTTACAACTAATGATGCATGTTGTGTATAGAAAGGAATTGGAATTGTTTAGGAAGACGATTACCAATGATAGGAAACCTCAAACAGAGGATGACCATGGGAATTCTGCGGTTGAAATATTATTGACAAGACTGTAAGAATCCCCCTAAAAGCACTGCTCATGAGGTAAAAAAAAAAAAATCAGAAAAAGGGTGCTAACAACCAAGAACGGGTATGAAAAGATTGGGTAAGAATCCTTTCTAAAATATTTTATTGTCTAATGTTATGCACAAGATTTTAAAAGGGCGGTTGTATACCATGGATACCCAAGTTGGGTATGATTCGGAAAGGAGAACCCAAGTGATGGAGGTGTGAACCTCTGGCAGTGAAGACTAACTATATGATGCAATAACATTTGAACCAAATGATCTTTATTGACTAAAAAGGTCAAAAACCTTTACTAAGAAATAGTAGAAATCCCTTTGATCAACTACAGATCGAGATCATGAAGATCGCGAAAGAAAACCTTGATCGAATCAGGTTAATCGAGAACCTGACAGAGGAGATGAACACGAGATGTTCATCATAAGGAAACTGATCTCAGTCGCCAGATCGATTTCAATATCCACTGGAGTTAATGGATCAAATGCCAGTCGTTAGATAAGATCGACGACCCGCATTCATTGTGGGGATTGAATAGGTGCACATGTTAACGACAGAGTCTGTGCCCATAATTTAAACTCAATATAGTTTTGTTTTGAGTTTGGGGTCCGATCGTAGATCGGACGACCCGCATCTATTGCAGAGATCAGAAGGAGAACTAAACTGTGAACTAGTTGAGGTTCCGCAATCACTTGTAGCCATTGGATTTGGGGGAAGATGGATCATCATCGTTGAATTGCAGACAAGAGGTTTAGCTAGGATCATAGCACATGGACACAGGAGTTGAAAGGGTAACACGTGAAAAGAATAGAACTAAGGTCTCAACTCTCGATTGCGTGAAGAGAAAATGGAGTTCCTTCGGGCCAGTCAAGGAAGGTATATTTTAGCACTCTACATTAGACTGTGGTTGCGGGGACTGGTTCTATGGGAATCAAGGTGCTCATAGTTAGCATGTTGCATGGAATGTCTTGACGGAATGTACATTCGCATAAAGAAGGCAGACAATGGAATTTTCAGCAAGGAAGGAGGACCTCCCAATGTTTTACTTACATTATGTAAGCATTGAAGGGAAACGTACTGGGTGGCCATATGATGCCCAACGTGCCCCTGCCTCGGCCACAGTCTCCACGCTGACCTCCTGGTCTTAACGAAACGTTCTAATTTCACCTTCGAGCTGAAGTGGCTCTTTCGATTCCTCACTAGAATCTCTGTTAAAAACCTAATTCACAGGTCCTTCCTTTTCCCCTGTCAAGGCTTCTGTGCATACTTGACCCCTTCCTGACAGAAATTTTGGGTTTCGGGGTTTCGCGATTCCCGTTGTCGAGAACCTCAGTCTTCTTGATCCCCCGATCTTCGATATGTCGATTTGCCTAAACGACTTTAACTTCACTTAGCCCCCTGGGCTATACCTTTGGTCCACATGACCTTCCCATATATGACTGCAATCCCTTTCGGTTTTTCACGACTCAAGTGCCCGACCTCTAGGTCTCTCGACTCTCGAATTGTCGATTCCCGAAGTGCCGAAATGACCCTGCCTTTTGGGATTTCTTTTTTTTTTTTCAAAACCCTAGACTGTTGCCACACGTCCCCTCAAGATGGACGGTCCCCGTCGCTTTGTGATTTTGGGAAATCAAATGCCTATGGGTTCTTTCCCTCGAAACTCCTGAAGTTCTGATTCCCGACCTCCTATATGATGAAATGACATCAGCTGGCCCCACAATGGAGCTTTCCACCTTGTTGAGGTTTTGGAATTCGCAGTTCCAAAATGTGTGTGCTTCTTGTCTTCAAGATTCGCGAAACGTCGAATCCCGAAATGCCGATGGACTCTCCTATCGGGATTTTTCCCGAATTCTCGGATTTTCACCATGTGTCCTCCTATGATGGATGGTCCTCGATCATTTTGTGATTTTGTGAAATCAAATGTTGATGTCCTCCTGTTCTCTTGCAGCCCGAAATCCTAACATGCAAGATGCCGACGGGCTCTTGATCGTTGCCACGTGTCTCAACTAATGGACGGTCCTGATTCAGTATCGGGATTTCTCGACTTGCAATTCCTCGATATCGTAGTTTCTCTGTCAACTCAAAACCCCGGTAGCTGAAATACCGATGGGTTCTTGATCTCCGCCACGTGTCTCAACAGATGGATGGTCCAGATCAAAATCAGGATTTTCACTATGAAGTGACCCGATTTCCTGTCCTCTAGACTTCCGATACCCTGAATTCAGAAACCCCGATATCCCGACGTCTTTGGGGACTTTCGCTCTGCTTGTGAGGGTTTAATCCCTGTGCAACTCCTATACGATCCTACGACTGACGGGTATCTAAATGAGGGCCGACAACTCTTGATCTCCCGAGCTTGAAACTGGGGAAACAGTCATAACCCCCTTGCTTCTCTGTCAGATCGGAGGGCTGGCAGGATTTCACAATTTCTCTACGAAGAATTTTGACCATTCATCTCTTTCCTTCGATGACTTCGCAAGTTTGAACCCTTCTGAGGTTTTCCATGACTTTGAGTCTTTCGAGAAACCCCTGTACACACTCCTTGTGGAAAACCTTCAACCACTTCAGTGTTGAACACCCTCGACTCCATGCACTCCTTGCAGCAACAATCCTTCAATAGTTTCTCAGGTTTCAAACTCTGGATTCAAGCTTGGTTTGTGCACACCTTGCATGACTCCTGCGTCAAATCTACCCTTCAGAGGAAATAAGAACAAAATCTAACCTATTTGAGATTTCAGAGACAAAACCTCTGAACCCTTTTGTCAACCCACTCATTGCAGATAATTCAACTGCACTCGTTGCAGGAACTCTCGCTCAGACAGAGAAACAATTGAAACTCATTTCCTAACTCTTTCACTCTCAGACTTCAAACATAATCCTGAAATCATTCATACACAACATAGAAAGAAAATGTATAACAGAAAGAGTAAAACCATGAACATACCATTCAACATACACATACAAGAAACAAATACAACGCCATGAATCTGAATTAAGACTTCTATTAACTCAAATCTCTGTACATGGGTGTTTTTCAAACATAGTTTCTCTATTCTAGCTCTGTATGCTCTTCTCCTGGTAATGTTCTTCACTATCATACAATACTACAATGAGGGTGTCTATATCCATTTTCCCTCCACTCCTAAAACTGTCTAATCTAAGAATTCAAAGCTACCTACTAACATAAATGCCTTCTTAGTCCTTCACATGAGATCAGGTTGCTCAAGGTCTGATTAAAATCTATAAGTACGCCTCTCCTTAACTATTACATTTACGTTTGGTGCATCCATCTTCAGAAGTTTTTAAACAATTTATCATGTGTCCAAAATGTGTTGGTGCTTGCCCCACACTCGCTTGACGTTGGTGATGCTCCTGCATCATACTCCCTCACTTGAAAATTTTCATGGGCTTCTGTCCATGAGCTCTCTCACGGTCTGTCCATGCTTCTGAATCTCTTCTTCATTCTCCCAGCTGGCATCTTCAACTGGATGTCCTTTCCACTTGACCAAGTATTCAAGGTATTGTTTTCTTCTGGTCTTCTTGCTAATTCTTTTGTCTAGTATGTTTTCCATCTGTGGCTTCTCTGCAACAGGCATCTTCTTTGTCCACCGGATCTCTGGTTGTTCATCACTTGTTCCTGATTTCTCTATTTTGTATGGGTACAAATATGAGACATTGAATATCGAAGAAATTCTGATCCGATTGGGTAATTCAATCTCATAATCATTTGCCCCAAATTTCTTCAAGACCTTACATGGTCCGATCTTCTTCATCTTCAGTTTGTTATATGTCCCCTTCGGGAACCTTTCCTTTCTAAGATGTGCTAGAATCAAATCACCAACCTCAAATTGAAGTTGTCTCCTTTGTTGATCTGCCCTGTGCTTATACTCTTGGCTCGAGTTCTGTAAACACTCATTCACCTGGCTGTGAAGTTCTTTCATCGCTTCTGCGAAATCTTTTACACTAGCGCTCCTAGTTGCAATTTGTTCTAAATCTCTCAATTCCGAAACTCCTCTTGGCTGCATCCCATAAACAATCTAGAATGGACTATGCCCTGTGCTTCTGTTGATTGAATCATTATAATCAAATTTTGCATGTGGTATTATGTTGTCCCACTAGCTGTGGTGTTCTGTCACCAAGCTCCTCAACAAGTCTCCTAAACTCTTGTTCATGACTTCTGTCTGTCCATCCGTCTGAGGATGATAAGATGAACTGAACGATAAATTTGTTCCTATCTTTTTCCATAAGGTTCTCCAGAAGTGTCCCACGAACTTAGTGTCTCGATCCAAAACTATGCTCCTTGGTAAACCATGAAGTCGAATGACTTCTTTGAAAAACAGGTTCACACTGTGAGTTGCGTCACTAGTTTTCTGACACGGTATGAAGTGTGTCATTTTGGAAAATCTATCAACTACCAGAAAGATTGATTCAGACCCTCTTTGTGTTCTTGGAAACCCCAATATGAAGTCCATGCTGATTGCATCCCGCGACCTCTCAGGTATGGGCAATGGTTGATAAAGTCCTGCATTCTGTCTCTTTCCCTTCAAATGCTGGCAAATTTTGCATCTGTCCATGAATCTCTTGACATCTACTCGCATTCCTGGCCAAAAATATGACTCATTCAATTTTGTGAATGTCTTGTCGTGACCGAAATGTCTGGCCAATCCTCCACTATGTTTCTCCTTCAGCAAATTCTCCCTCATGGAGCATTTTGGAATACAAAGCTAATCACCTTTAAATAGTAACCCTTCCTGGATCATGTATTCTGTCCAGTGACTTCTATCCTTGAGAATTTGATTCTCAGTTGCTTCATACACCTCCTTAAAATCTAGATCATCTCTGTACATGTTCCTGAGATCATCAAAACCCAGTGTTTTAACTCTGAACTCCTGCAACATCAAACATTTCCTGCTCAAAGCATCAGCAACCTTGTTAGCAGTTCCAGAAATATGTTTAGTTACAAAAATAAAGTTCTGCATGTATTCAACCCATTTTACATGTCTTTGATTTAACTTTTCTTGTTGAGTCACAAACTGCAGTGCATTATTGTCACTGTATACGACAAACTCCTTCGAGATCAAGTAATGTCTCCATTTCTTTAATGCCTGAATAATAGCATAAAACTCCTTGTCATACGTGGAGTATTTCACCTTCGCTTCGTTCAGCTTCTTGCTGAAGTATGCTATCGGCCTGTCTTCTTGACTGAAGACTGCCCCTATTGCAAATCCACTTGCATCGCATTTCACTTGAAATGTCTTTTGGAAATCATGCAACACCAGGATTGGTTGTTCCATGATTTTCCTCTTCAACAGATTAGAGCTCTTCTCAACCTCTTTTGTCCAGTGAAAAGATTTGTGTATCTTCTTCACTATGTCCATCATCGGTGCACTAATTCCACTAAAATTCCTAATGAACTTCTGGTAGAAACTAGCCAATTCGTGAAAACTTCTCACTTCAAATATGCTCTTCGGTGATGGCCAATTCTTGATCACCTCCACCTTATCTGGATCCATCCTCAATTTATTTGCAGAAATAACAAAACCCAAATATATGAGTTTTGTCTTCATGAATGAGGATTTCTTCATGTTTATCAACAACTTCTCTTGCTGTAATCTCTTCATCACTGTAGCTAAGTGTTTTAGATGCTCTGCTTCTGTTTTACTGAAGATCAGTATGTCATCTAGATACACAATGACAAATTTTCCGATGAATTCCTTCAGGACTTCGTTCATCAACCTCATGAAGGTACTTGGCGCATTCATTAAACCAAACAGCATAACAAGCCATTCATACAACCCTTCGTTAGTCTTGAATGTTGTCTTCCATTCATCACCTTCTCTCATACGAATCTGGTGATATCCACTTTTCAAATCAATCTTCGAAAAAAAAAATTCTCCACTTAAGTAATCCATCAGATCATCCATCCTTGGCAATGGAAATCTGTACCTGATGGTTATCTTTTTTATTTCCCTTGAATCAATACACATCCTCCAGCCTCCGTCTTTCTCAAGATTTCTCTAACCAACCCCTTGTCCAACAAATCCTGGACTTATCTTTTGACCTCTTCATTATCCTGCGGCGTTAATATGTACGCTGCTTTGTTTGGTAAACTGGCTCCAGGTATGAGATCAATATGATGACTTACACTTCTGATTGGTGGAAATGAACGGGGTAGTTCATCCACTACTATGTCAGTGAACTCTTCCAGCAGTTCCTGAACCTCTTCTGGTAAATCATCTACCCTTGTGCTGGTTAAAACAATCGTTGGCTTCTTGACCACAATGAATTGTGGTTCCTCCTTCTTCTTAACCTCTGTTGGAAGTTCCTTCCCACTCATGAGAAGTACAGTGTTTCTTACTTCAGGTTTCACCTTCGTATCTTTGATTGGAAGCAACATGTGAGTTCTCCCATTCTTCTCTAGGGTGTATGTGTTCATCCTCCCATCATGAGTCACATTTCTGTCATATTGCCACGGTCTACCCAACAATAGATGAAAAACATCCATGGGAATAACATCACATATTATCTTATCATTATATCCTCCTATCTTAAATTCAACTGAACATTGTTTAGTGACATTTACCTGATGTCCTTTTTGTAGCCATGAAACTCTATATGGACTTGGATGTTAAATCGTCTCCAGCTCCAGCTTTTTTTCCATCTCTGTTGAAACGAGATTATCTGTGCTACCACTATCCACAATGACCTTGCATACCCTGTCCTTGGTTTTGCAAGCAGTCCGAAAAAGTCTGTTTCTTTGGACTGAACTCTCCATCTCCTTCTCTGGTGTCAAAAGAGATTTTCACATCATCAGTGATCTTCCGCCTTCAGCATTTCTGCCTCAACATTCCATCTCTGCACTTCAGAAATGTGAGCCTCACCACCTTCTTTCTTCTTATTTGGACATTCATAAGATTTGTGTCCATTCTTTCCACATGTGAAGCACTTTATTACTCCACCTCTTCCTCTTCCTCTACCTTTAGTACAAGGAAAAATGTTTCCATCTGCATACTGACCTCTCTGTTCGGTATGTTGCCCTCTCTGTGAACTTCCACCACTCTCAGTTTGAGTCTGAGGTTTTTTTCCATCTTCTTTGTGTTTCAAATTTCTATCCTGGGCAACTGATTTGCCTCTAGCTTGACTTCTGCCTCGGCCTCTCTGACCTTGTTTTCGGCTCAGCTTCTCTTCAGCTTTTAGAGCCATTTTATAAGTATATTCCACTGTCCAGATGGTCATCATGCTCATATCATCCTGAATGTCCTATCTCAGGCCATTCATGTACCTGACAACCTTTTCATCATCGCTTTCCCGATGACCTACCTTGATGTTCATCCTATAGAATTCTTTAGTATATTCCTTCACTGTCATCAGCTTCTATCTCAAATTTTGCATTCTTCGAAACAGAGTAATTTGGTAATCCCTAGGAATGAATAACCTGGCACCCACTGTGCCCCTGCCTCAGCCACAGTCTCTGCGCTGACCTCCCGGTCTTAATGGATCGTTCTAATTTCACCTTTGAGCCGAAGTGGCTCTTTCGATTCCTCACTAGAATCTCTATTAAAAACCCGATTCGTAGGTCCTTCCTTTTCCCCTGTCATGGCTTCTGCGCATACTTGATCCCTTCCCGATAGAAATTTCATGTTTCGGGGTTTCGCAATTCCTGTTGTCGAGAACCTCAGTCTTCTCAATCCCCTGATCTTCGATATGCCGATTTTCCTAAACGTCTTTAACTTCACTTAGCTCCCTGGGGTATACCTTTGGTCCACATGACCTTCCCTTATATGACTGCAATCCCTTTGGGGTTTTCGCGACTCAAGCGCTCGACCTCTGGATCTCTCGACTCCCTAATTGCCGATTCTCGAAGTGCCGAAATGACCCTACCTTTCAGGATTTCTTTTTTTTTCGAAACCCTAGACTGTTGCCACGTGTCCCCTCAAGATGGACGGTCCCCGTCGCTTTTTGATTTCGGGAAATCAAATGCCTATGGGTTCTTTCCCTCATAACTCCCGAAGTTCTGATTCCCGACCTCCTATATGATGAAATGATGTCAGCTGGCCCCACAATGGAGCTTTCCACCTTGTCGGGGTTTCAGACTTCGTAGTTCCAAAATATGCGTGCTTCCTATCTTCAGGATTCATGAAACGCCGAATCCCGAAATGCCGATGGACTCTCTTATCGGGATTTTTCCCGAATTCTCAGATTTATGCCACGCGTCCTCCTATGATGGATGGTCCTCGATCATTTCATGATTTCATGAAATTAAATGTCAATGTCCTCCTGTTCTCTTGCACCTCGAAATATCGACATGCAATATTCCGACGGGCTCTTGATCATTGCCATGTGTCTCAACTGACGGACGGTCTTGATTCAGTCTCATGATTTCACGACTTGCGATTCCTCGGTATCGTAGTTTCTCTGTCCACTCAAAACCCCGGTAGCTGAAATACCGACGGGTTCTTGATCTCTGCCACGTGTCTCAACAGATAGACAGTCCAGATCAAAATCGGTATTTTCACTATGAAGTGACCCGATCTCCTGTCCTCGAGACTTTCGATACCCCGAATTCAGAAACCCTGATATCCCGACGTCTTTTGAGACTTTCTCTCTGCTTGCGAGGGTTTAATCCCCGTGCAACTCCTATCTGATCCTATGACTGACAGGTATCTAAATGAGGGTTGATGGCTCTCGATCTCCCAATCTTGAAATAGGGGAAACAGTCATAACCCCCTTGCTTCTCTGTCAGATTGGAGGGTTGGTGGGATTTCACAATTTCTCTACGAAGAATTTTGACCATTCATCTCTTTCCTTCGACGACTTCACAAGTTTGAACCCTTCTGAGGTTTTCCACAACTTCGATTCTTTAGAGAAACCCCTGCACGCACTCCTTGCAGAAAACCTTCAACAACTTCAGTGTTGAACACCTTCAACTCCACGCACTCCTTGCAGCAGCAGTCCTTCAATAGTTTCTTAGGTTTCAAACCTTGGATTCAAGCTTGGTCTGTGCACACCTTGCACGACTCCTACGTTAAATATGTCCTCTAGAGGAAATGAGAACAAAATCTAACCTATCTGAGCTTTCAGAGACAAAACCTCTGAACCCTTTTGTCAACGCACTCCTTGCGGACAATTCAACTGCACTCCTTGTAGGAACTCTTGCTCAAACAGAGAAACAATTGAAACTCATTTCCTAACTCTTTCTCTCTCAGACTTCAAACATAATCCTGAAATCATTCATACACATCATAGAAAGCAAATGTATAACAAAAAGAGTAAAACCATGAACATACCATTCAACATACACATACAAGAAACAAGTACAATGCCATGAATCTGAATTAAGACTTCTTCTATTAACTCAAATCTCTGTACATGGGTGTTTTTTAAACACAGTTTCTCTATTCCATCTCTATATGCTCTTCTCCTGGTAATGTTCTTCACTATCATACAATACTACAATGAGGGTGTCTATATCCGTTTTCCCTCCACTCCTAAAACTGTCTAATCTAAGAATTCAAAGCTACCTAGTAACATAAATGCCTTCTTAGTCCTTCAGATGAGAGTGGGTCGCTCAAGGTCTGATTACAATCTATAAGTACGCCTCTCCTTAACTATTACATTTACGTTTGGCGCATCCATCTTCAATAGTTTTTAAACAATTTATCATGTGTCCAAAATGTGTTGGCACTTGCCCCACGCTCGCTTGACATTGGCGATACTCCTGCATCACCATAAGTGTTGGCACCCCGGTTATTAATGAAGGAAGAATGCCTAAATGAATTCATGTGAAACTTTTGAGTTTCATGTGTACTGATTTGGGATCATGATCGGCCTATAGAAGGAAGCATGGTCCTGTTGTAAGAGTGAATGAAAATGAATAAGCCATGTGGTGAAGAGGTTGGTTAAATTCCAGCACACCATGGCCAAGAAACTGTCATAAAATATGACAAACTTGAAATCAATGCAATAAGTGTATTGGGTATGAATGTGGTCGTGAATACTGACACATTCACTAAAGTCAGTCGACATCTGAATTACATTATGAAAATTTGGTAGGCTGAAATGATGCATAAGTAAGGGATGATGTATCCTTTTGCTTTGTATCCTTGAATAGATGAAAATGACTTGGACTGTTAGTATGCTTGATTTTGAAAGGGTAATGTGCATGAAAAATAACAATTTGTTTGGCTAAGGAATGTTGAAATTGTAGGAGGAAATGGGTCTTGGATATGGCAGTATTGTAAGCCCATAAGGAAGACCAATTGCCTACTGAGCCAAACTGCAAGGAATGGTATTTCCTTTTTGAGAAAGTGAATTTGATTGTTAGTATGCACAATTCTGAAATGGTTTGTGATGACGTTATAAAGGTGAAATAAAATGTATGTACATGGAAACTAACAATTTGTTGGGCTGATTGAAGTTGAAAGTGCAGGAAGCAAAGGAGTCTTGAATGTGGTAGCGTTGTAATCCATAAGGAAGACCAATTGCCTACTGAGCCAACCCTCTATGGGAAGGAAATTCCCATAATTATGAATTTGTTTCATGTGTGAAACAAATATGGAAACAAAATGTGGAATTTGGATATCTATGGATCACAGATTTACAAGAAAATTTTGAATTTAAAATTTATGATGATGTCTCATAAATTTTTATATCCTTATGATACAGGTGAGAAAGAGTATAAAGTTTAAATCGATCGCATGAAATAGAAACTGACTCGGGAGAAGGAGAGTAACCTTTGTCCCCATCAATGATTGAGTTGGGAAAAGGAGAGTAACCTTCATCCCTAACTTTAGCTGGGTCGGAAGGCTGTCAAGCTAAAAAAGCATGAAAAATGTCTACTATTGAGCCATGAGAACCCCGTGAAAAGCCATGATTAATTGAAATATATTGTGTTGAGGTAACACAAGCCGGAGGGACACCTTGGTAGAGAAATTTTGAGGGATGCCTCGACTGTAAGACTCGATAAAGTCTCTCTAATTCTTTATGTGCGAGAAAACCTTGGCAGGGCAAGATGGATAACCCGAGGGACTATATAGTAGTGAAGGGGATGCCTGAGCCTAGGCCTGGAGGGTGAGTGACAAAAAGGAAGAGGAGACCTTAATAGTTCTTGTAAACTATTGGGATCATGCACACGGTGGGTAGTTCTTCCTGTGTGATAAAACCTTGGCAAGGAAAGATGGATCACCCGAGGGATTGTATAGTAGAGAAGGGGATGCCTAAGCCTAGGCCGGGAGGGTGAGTGACCAAAAGGAAGATGAAACCTTGATATTTATTGTTAAATATTGATTGGGATCATGCACCCAATGGGTATCTCAAGGAAAAACAATGAGCCTGGATAACAAAACAACCATGTGGATACAAATCCACAAACTACGCAGATAATAATTGTGCTAAGATTATGAAATGTTTTCTTAGAAATTTTTATGCAATGTTTTCGCATAAGACTATGATTATAGTGCTTGATTGTCCAAGACTTATTGAAAGTAGGTGACTGTTGGTCACTATAATTGCTTACTTAATTCAAACAATCAAGTGCTACATAAATTGTCAACCCAGGGAAGTCTGTTTATTTCAAAGGTAACCACACACTATATATGCTCAATTCCAAAAGCAGCCTAAAGTTGTAGTAAAGGAAACTATATTAATCACACTTGCCTTGAATAAACTGATGTTTTGACTTGAATCACAGGAAAGCAAACTAACTATTGCAGAGCTTGTAAAGATTAATCTAAAGAATCCTGGATTACATTAAAATAACAACTGCAACAGGAAAGAACCACTATTCTGTAACCAGAGAATATGACCCTTATTCCCAAGCAAGAACTTCAACACCTCGTTTCTGATTAACACACTTTCATGAAAACATTAATGCATAGAAGGCTAACTCTATCTAACAGAGAACAGGACCCTTAATCCCTTCCATCAAGCAGTAACTCTTAGTACCAGTCTCTAATTAGCATACTCATGAGAATAACTGAAGGCTAGCTATTTCTAACAGAGAACAGAATCCTTAATCCCTTCCATTAAGCAGGAACCCTTAGCCCTAGTCTCTGATTGCACACCCAGGAAAATAACTAGAAGCTGATTACTTCTAATAGAGAACAGAACCCTTAATCCCTTTCATTAAGCAGGAACCCTTAGCTCTAGTCTCTGATTGCACACTCAGGGAAAATAACTGGAAGCTGATTACTTCTAACAGAGAACAGAACCCTTAATCCCTTTCATTAAGCAGGGACCCTTAACCCAGTCTCCGATTTATCACACTTCATAAAATCATCACACAAGATTGCTAAAAATGATTATGAACTTCGTGAAAATAATGTAACATTCAATGAAACAAAGTTCTTAACAAGACAGAGTTCAGTAGTGTTTCAACAAAGTGGAATTCATTAACAGTAGTGTTTCAGCAAGACAAAAGTTAATCAAGGCTTAAACAAAAATTACACACACACACACTATAACACTAACGGGTGAATCTTGTGAAGAAGGTGGGCCCTACCTTCTCACAAGATTCCCCTGAGACAGAAAGGTTAGAAAAGGATGCTCAAAACAGTCTTTTATTCATCTATCAATGAATCATATTACAATATGGAAAATGAAGTACGTCCCTCTCTCTGAAGCTTTCTTAATACATAAAACTTGGATCCTCTCGAATGGTGATTTCTCCTTATTTAAAGAGGGAATCCCTTCGATACAATTGATCAAAACATTACAGATGTATATCTCAGTCCTATTCTTAGTCAGATCGACTTTCTAAACTAGAATAGGATGTCCTAGTCTCACGCAACAGAAGGCTATTACAAGTGCTGAATGAGGTGTTGTTGTTACGGCTGGAGTAACAGTCCTTTCTCGTGCTGATGCTTTTAGCACAGCAAATCGCGGGCTGTTTCAACCACGAGATTTGCGCTCTTGACTATTTCAACATTCTCATGTAGGAGCGATAGTTGGTGCTTGGCTCACGGTGCAACTGTTGTAGAGTTGTTGTTGACCGCTGACTGTGTAATGGCTTCCTTTGTGTTTCAGTATCGTGACCATGAACTCATCATCGTCGATTCTGTGTTTCAGCATCTGCGACCCCGGACTGTGTAACAGCTTTGTGTTTCAGCATCTGCGACCTTGGACTGTGTGACAGCTCTGTGTTTCAGCATCTGTGACCCTGGACTGTGCAACAACTTTGTGTTTCAGCATCTGTGACCCTGGACTGTGTAAGAGCTTCTGTGAATTGTTTTTTCAGCAACAGGCCTCAAATGCTAATCTGCAGTTTGAACTGTTTCAGCACTTATATATTTCTAATCAATGGTTAAGTACGAGAGTGATGTAAAATATTATGCAAAAGATATTAAACACATAGTAATGAGAAGGGACATTGTATACCTTTGGAGTGATCAGATAAAGTGATGATATGAGTTTAAATGTGAGTGAACAAGAGTGTAATAGTGGCAAAAAGTATGGGTAAAAAGGTGCATTGTGTGGTCGTAACATCCCCCCCAGCTCAAGGTGTTGCATGTCCTCAGGCAACTTCACTCTGAATCAGAGTCTGGATACCGACTCTGAGCGTGTAAGTTACTCAAGCAATAGCTCTGGGAGGTACTATCCGTTGGCGTTCTGAACCCTTGGACCCGCTGTAATATTTGCCATGCTGTTGTTTCTATTTTCTTAGGCAGCTTATACTTAATTTGATATCTTTCTATTGGCAACCAGAGGATAGAAAAATAAAATCGGTACCCTATCCAGTTTTCAACACATTGCTGAGCACACTGGATGTAGTTAGGTACCATGGAGATTGCTACCTCAAGGTTGGTGGGGAAAAAAGGATTGTGTTCTTGTCTTTTCTCAGTGGATTGCTGCCAAAACAAGTTATTTGCTTGGAGGGCAGCAACCTCTATGGTTCTGATGAAGTGCTAACAATCTTGGAGCACTGTTGATTGTAGCTGTTGAACATGTTCAGTCACCCTTGGTTTCTTTAAGAAATCTTGATATTCTGTGACAAAGGTGGATGCATTTTGTGGTTCTGGTCTTATCCATAGAAGGCAGTTGTCTTCATTGTGTTTAGCAGCCATGAAGTCATCTTTCCAAATGATTTGATTGTGGAGAAAGGAAGCAAATGCCTGAAGCTGGATGTCTCCTACAAGAGGAATAAGGTTCAACTGCCTGTTCTCGGGGATGGCTTCGTTATGGAAATATGCCTCACAAAGGAGGTGTTGATCCTTAGTAGATGCTTCTGTGAAAGTTTTAACAAAATTTGCTGGGTGTAGTACTGCATAGGATTTTCCTTCTATAATTGATTTGATCTGAAACCATGTGAGTCGCTCCATTAGGAACAAGGAGTAGTTGCAATATGTTTTCCTTGTAGCCAATATATTTTGTGTCTGGTCAAATACCTGGGCCATTCTGCCTTTCAACTCTTTGTTCTGTTTCTTCAGGGCACAAGCTTCCTGACCTGTCTGTTCTAGAGCTTCCCAATTTGAGAAAGTGTGATTTATCCAGATTTGTCTGTACTCTTGCAGGCTTTTGGCCTGTGTTGCAACGTACTCTTCCTTCCATTTTTGTATTGTTGCCTACTCATCCCATAGCTGGGTCTGTGTTTCAGCATTGCAAGTAGTGGGATGAGGTAAGGTTTGAGTAGATTGTTCCACGAAAGTGTGGATATTGATTTAGCTGGGAGGTGTGAATTCCTCCATAGGAATTGTCTATACATCTTTGTTGACAAGAGCAGGGGCTTCATTTGTTGCAATGCAGGGCTCAGTCTTAAGCTTGGGAGGGCCTACTGGTTCTTGTGTTTCAGCTGTAGCTGGTTCTTGTGTGACAGCTACAGCTGGTTCTTGTGTGACAACAGGTTCTTCCTTTTTGACTACAAAAGTTGAAGGAGTAGGGGGAGATCCTGATATTGGGACTTGAGTTACCTTATAGACTGCCTGATAGTAAATATCCCCACATTGACAACACAGATATTCTTTACACAGGCTCTCTGTAGTCCCCTTTGACAAGGTTGTTGTACAAGCTAGGGTGTACAAATTTAGTTCCTTCTCGTATGCTTCCTTTGCCCTGGCTAGTTCTTGCTTATATGCTTCCAGTTCAGATTTTAAAAACTCGTTTTCCTGCAGAATAGAGGCCATTGTTGGTTCTGGTTGAGGGGTGACTGGTTCTTGTGTGGCAGTCACATCCTTACTAGCTGGTTCTCGTGGAGTAGCTGCAGGAATGGTAGTTGATTCTTGTGTTTCAGCTCTTTGATGTAAGGAAAGTAATGTTGCAGTGCCCTGGACCTCTGATTCCTGTATTTCAATTTGACTATCAGTAGCTGGTTCTTGTGTTTCAGCCGTAGCTGGTTCTTGTTTGGCAACTATGGCTGGTTCTTGTGTTTCAGCCACTGAATGGGTAGCTAGTTCTTGTGTTTCAGCTACTTTATTTGAGGAGAGTAGTGTTGCAGCATCCTGGACCTCTAATTCTTGTATCTCAATTTCAATATGAGCAACTGGTTCTTGTGTTTCAGCCGTAGCTAGTTCTTGTGTGGAAGCTATGGTTGGTTCTTGTGTTTCAGTCACTGAATGGGTAGCTGGTTCTTGTGTTTTAGCTACGGGGTTTGAAAGAAATGATGGTGCACCACCTTGGGCATCTGGTTCTTGTGTTTCAGTGCTCGTGGGTGGGATAGGCAAAGATCCCGGGATTTGGGAGGTTGGAGGTGTACGAGGTAACAATCGAATGGGTTGGGGATCTAGGGTAGTGGCAATAATGGGTGGCCTTGTTGAGGCCCTTGTTCGCTTTTTTCGTAATAAGGACGGAAAGACGAGAATTTTCTTTTGTTTTCGTGAGGGTCTTTCCTCAATGATGGGGCAGGGGGAAATGTTCGTCTCACAATCATCACTAAGAATATGAAGGGCGGGAGTGGATGATTTTGGTAAGGTATGAGGTGGGCATGGTATGGTAAGGGGATTGTTTGGTCTAGTTGGTTCTATGGGTGGGCTATTGGGTACTTCTGGGGAGTCTGGGGGATTTTGCGGTTGCTGCTCCTGGAGGTTTTCAGGAATTTCAGTAGCTACTTGGGGGTTTATGGGCGGGTTATTTAGTGGAGGGTTTTGTTGAGAAAAACCCCTTTGGATGAGCAATTGGACAAGACGGTGATGGGTGAGTGAAAGGGTGGGATATTTAGCCTTTCTACAGTAATGCACCATATTTTTCAGACAACCCAGCAAATAATAAGGAATATTGACCCGTCTATTATGCCTTAAATGAGATAACAGAAGAAAGTCGTGCTGATAAACTACCTGGTATTGGCCCTCGCGGGTTAGGTAATGCTTGATGAATCTTGCAACTTACGGCCATGGGGGTGGCAATGAGCTAAGTTGAACACCCTACCTTTAAGTACAATTCGTTCTTCTGGCAGAAAGAAGTTTTACTGAGCATTTTGAATGATATGTTTATGGCTGAACATGCGGATGCCGTCGATAGGGAGGCCTGAGACTTGTGCAATATGTTCTTCTATTATTGAAATTAGGACCCCTTGGACGACATAATGGTCCTCCTGAAGGTTTTGGGCGAATTACAGAACCTGTTGTTCATTATACCACTGGAGTCTCTAAAAATAACTGAGCCATCCTGCCTGCTGAAAGATTTGATAAGCTACTGGATAATGTTCTAACAACGCTGTGGTGGCGGGCTCATTCCGTATGACAGAGCCTCCCATAGCTATCATCTTGGTAGGATACAGCGTCGGAGAGTTTGAGTATCAACTTCTACGCAGAGTGAGTTTTCCGAGCGACGTTATGCAAAATGTGGTCAGATATGCGAGAGGGTGGTGAAATAGGAATGGCGGCAGTGAATTTGTGTGAAATGATGGTATCGAAGATTTGACGTGTACTCCCCTCCTGTCAAGTGTGGCTAGTAATGATTGCACTTGAGTGGTCATAATGGTTTTAGAATCTTCTCATTAACTATAGCCTAATCGAATTACATAAAATTTACATACCTCGCCTTACCTTTTGATTCGTTCTGCAATAAAATATCATGCCTGTTCAGCAGTCGTGGCAGAGACTTTGATTTATTAGATGAATTGTATCGACGATTTGTTGATTGGAAGGATGAACTATAGTATGCATAAAATCTTGCTGACAGATGATGTTGAAAAGTTGGTTTTTCAGCAACAGAAAAGAACGAAACAATTGTTGGACGGTGTTGTTTCGGTGATGAGAAAATGAGAAGAACTGCTGAACAATGGTGTTTTAGCAACAGAGAGGGACGAAAAAATTGTTGGACGGTGTTGTTTCGTCGATGAAGAAGGTGAGGTACTACCGGACTGTAGTGTTTTTGCAATCAGGAGAAGAAAAAGTGTTGAACAGTGGTGTTTCAGCACCGGAAGAAAGTCAAAAGTGCTGAATAATGGTGTTTCAGCATCGGGAAAAATGATGAAGAGTTGCTGACAATGGTGTTTCAGCAACAGAAAAGAAAAGGCGAAACAATTACTGGACGGTGTTGTTTCGTCAATGAAGAATGGTAAGGGAATGGGGGGAAATGGTAAAAGGTTTCTAAGTAGTGATGGGGGGATAGGTGTGGGGTTGGTGGTAGCGGTGTTTCAGGGATGAAGGAAAGGAAACGAATTGCTGTCAGTGGTGTTTCGGCAACAGAGAAAGTCAAAAGTGTTGAACAGTGGTGTTTCAGCATCGGGGGAGTGATGAAAAGTTGCTGACAGTGGTGTTTCAGTAACAGGGGAAAGTTAAAAGGTGCTGAACGGTGGTGTTTCAACATCGGGCAAGCTCATTTCTTTGTGAAGTAGGATCGTCCTTTCCTGTGCTTCGATCGAGAATCTGCAAAAATCGATTGTAACATGGTATTCTTTGACAGGGATTATTAGTAAATAAAATCTGATCTAATCTAATGCTAAAGAAATTAACTTAAAAGAATTAATTGCAGTTAGGAGTAGAAACCGCCTCTACAAAGAGGAAATGGGTGTCTGCCATGCAAGTGGCCTTAAAATCTTCTTTAGAAATAGGGCGCTGGTACCGATGGAGCTGATGACCATTTACAAGTAACGGCATTTTGGAGTCATTGATTGTGAGGAGCTTTACTGTTCCGTTGGGGAAAACGGTGTCTACTTCGTACGGTCCAAGCCATATTGTGTGCAGTTTCCCTTGAAATTCCTTGAACCGAGAATCATACAGTAGGGCCCAATTACCATTTTGGAACTGCTTGTTCTTGATATTTTTGTCATGCCATTTTGATCTTTGCTGTTGAATTATGGTTGTCTGCTGAATGGCATCTAGTCTTTTCTCATCCAATTCATTAAGCTGTTGCAACCTGGCTGTCTGTGCATCTGTCAAATCAAGGTTGAAAGCTAAAGCAGTCCTTAAGGTTTTTATCTCAAATTCCACAGGAAATACAACACTCTTTCCATAGACTAATTCATAGGGAGAGAATCCTGTAGCATTTCTCCAGGTAGTTCTGTAGGCCCATAATGCTTCGGGGAGCCTGTAGGACCAGTCCTTTCTATTTTCCTTCACTGTTTTTGTGAGAATGGCTTCTATTACTTTGTTTGTGATTTCCACCTGTCCATTGGCTTGGGGGTGGTATGTTGTGGTCATTCTATGCTGGATATGATATTTTTGAAGGGTGGATTTGAAACCATGAGAAGTGAAAGGAGGTCCTCCATCTGTAACTAATTCTCTTGGCACTCCAAATTTGATGAAGATGTCTTTAAATAAGAAATTTATAACTGCTTCTTCGATCGCTCTGTGGAGTGCTTTGGCTTCCACCCATTTAGTCATGTAGTCTGTACAGACCACTATGTAAACTTTTTGATTGGATGGTGGGTTGATGGGTCCTACAAAGTCTAAGGCCCATCTTTGAAATGGTTCAAGTACTATCTGGGGGTTTAATGGCATTTCATCTCTATGATTAGGTTGGCCTACTCTTTGGTAGCTATCACAGGCCCTGACATATTTCTTTGCAGCTTTGAAGAGTGAGGGCCAATAGTACCCCATCCTAAGAATTTTGTGTGATGTTCTCTTAGCAGCAAAATGCCCTCCACAAGGGCCATCATGACAAGATTTTACTAGATCATACACCTCATCTTCTCTAATACACCTTCGGATTTCATGATCAGATCCTGTATGAAAAAGACACCCACTTATCCAATTATACCGAGCACTTTGATGAATGATGCTTCTTTTCTCTCGGTGGGATAGGTGTGGTGGTAACTTCCCTGCAACCAAGTAGTTAGCAATGTCTGCATACCAAGGTGACTGGGCAGAAACTGCAAATAGATATTCATCAGGAAAAAAATCATCTACTGGGGTATCATCATCAGGTGTCAACCGAGAAAGGAAATCAGCAACTACATTCTCTTTTCCTGGTTTGTCTACAATTGTGATATCAAATTCCTGCAATAATAGTAACCATCTGGTGACTCTAGCATTTGTGATAGGTTTGTTCATTAAGTATTTAATAGCTGAGTGATCAGTATGGACAAAAGTAGAATAGACAGTAATGTAATGTCTAAATTTATTA
Organism: Picea mariana; assembly: GCA_032191745.1. NCBI lineage: Eukaryota > Viridiplantae > Streptophyta > Pinopsida > Pinales > Pinaceae > Picea > Picea mariana. The sequence continues at coordinate 352,025 of JASDQU010738707.1, forward strand.
ATTGCATAGATAACTGCTAAGAATTCCTTCTCGGTGACTGTATAATTGAGTTCAGCAGGGGTCATATTCTTGTTGATGAAATAGATAGCATAGGGGAGATGATTTTCTTCTTGTCCCAAGACAGCTCCTATTGAAGTATCTGAAGCATCAGAGGATATATGAAAGGGGAGTGTCCAATCAGGTCCTCTAAGGATAGGATCTGTAGATAACTGATTTTTAAGTGTATTAAATGCTTCCTGGCAAGAATTAGTCCATTTGAATTCAGCATTTTTCATCAGTAAAACAAATAGGGGAGAAGCTATTTTGGAAATTTTTTTAATAAATCTTTTGTAGTATCCAGCATGTCCTAGAAATCTTCTTAACTCTGTTTGGGTTTTGGGAGTAGGAAGATCCTTAATGACTTGTATTTTGGATGGGTCTACCTGAATTCCTTGAGATGAGATAAAATTTCCAAGCACTATTCCTTCACTCATCATCATATGACATTTTTTTGTGCTTAAGGAGAGTTGGGCTTGTATGCATCGTTTGAGTACTTTCTCAAGGTTTTGTAGTGCTTCCTGAAAAGAAACACCATAAGGAGTAA
>JASDQU010738707.1:352657-375336 GCA_032191745.1 Picea mariana
TGGATGGGTCTACCTGAATTCCTTGAGATGAGATAAAATTTCCAAGCACTATTCCTTCACTCATCATCATATGACATTTTTTTGTGCTTAAGGAGAGTTGGGCTTGTATGCATCGTTTGAGTACTTTCTCAAGGTTTTGTAGTGCTTCCTGAAAAGAAACACCATAAGGAGTAAAGTCATCCATAAAGATTTCCATAGAGTCATTAATCATATCAGAAAAGATTCCTAAAACTGCTCTTTGAAAGGTTGCTGGTGCATTACATAGTCCAAATGGAAGGACTCAATAAACAAAGGTTCCCCAAGGGCTAGTAAAGGTGGTTTTATCTTGAGCTTGAGGTGCAATTTTGATTTGGTTATACCCACTGAAACCATCTAAAAATGAGAAAAATTTCTTCCCTGACAAATTATCTAACACTTGATCAATGAATGGTAATGGAAAGTGATCTTTTTGAGTGGCTTTATTTAAATCTCTATAATCCACACATACTCTCCATTTCCCGTTTTTCTTAGGAACTATTACCAACGGGGACACCCATTCACTGTCTCATATAGGATAGATAAACCCTACATTGAGCAATTTTTGAAGTTCTTCTTTGAGGATTTCTCTTAAATTCGGGTTCATTCGTTGCTGAGGTTGGAAGATTGGTCGACAATCTTCCTTAATATATATTCTATGCATACACAATTCAGGAGAAATTCCCTTCATATCTGTGTAATCCCATGTGAATAATTTTTTATTTTCCAGAAGTAACTTCATTAATTTTTGTGTTTCAGCATCTATCAGATTAGGTTTTATGTTCAGTGTTTTGCCAGGTTCAATTTCTACTGGTATGCTTTTAGAGGAGATGGTTTTAGATATCTACGGTGGGCCTTCCGAATTGAGGTTTTCTTGATTATCAGACTCCAATAGTGCAGTTAGTTGATTATGAGTTTCTGGAGTCACAGAGGAGGGCTCGCAAATGAAATTATTAATTACTTCATCCTCGGCAGAGTCTTTCAGGCTTAGAGCTTGTCCGATAGTCAAAAGGGGTTGAGTAGGTTGATCATCAAAATCTACCCATACAGAATTATCATTATTAACCAGGGGTGTAGTGTGCGGGTAGAGGGTAAGCTGTTTAGTTTCATAACCGTTTGAAATTGTCATGATCCTGATCTACAGCTGATAAAAGCATCTGCTGTGGCTAGCCAAGGCCTACCCAAAATTAGAGGGTGGCCCCCCAACTTTGTTTTGGGTTGTAGTACAGTAAAGTCAACTGGGTAATTCCAGGACTCCACAGAGATACTGAGGTCTTCAATGACTCCTTCTGGTTTAATTGTGGATCAGTCAGCCAATTCAAGGATAGTTGGGGTGTCTCTGACTTCATTTTGCAATTGTAGTAGTTGTAAGGTTTCTAGAGTCATGATATTGATAGCGGCACCTAGGTCTACCGGGACTCGAGGGATTATCGTTTTTCCAACTTGTACTATAACGGTAGGATGGTTGGGATCACCATATTTAACTGGGGGAGTTTTACCTGACATCAGTGCAGACAAGTCTCCCATAACATGGACTGTAAGGGGATCGTTAGTTTTCCTACCAGGTTTTTTAACACAAATGTCTCGCATTGTCCTGGCATAGATTGGTACATCTCGGAGTGCTTGTAGTAGAGGAATTTTGACATATAAATTTTTTAATTCCCCTAGAAGATTTAAGGCTGGTGGCTCCGACATTTTAGTCAAGGCTAAACGCTCAGGAAATGGTGGTTTTGCTCTTTCAGCAGCATTGTTAGAGGATGATTGTACCTCTTTAGGTACATCATGCTCTTTTGTTTCCTCTTTATCAGAAGAGGTAACATCAGCTATGGCAGGTTCCACTATTCTCCCAGATCGTAAATGAATATCGTTGCATTGCACAAGGAGAAGAGAAAGTGTAGGCTGGTTATAAATATCAATGCACTGCACAGCTTTATTATTTGGGTTGGGGTTAGGTTGTATAGGTAGCTGGGGTCTCGTCATTTGATTGTTTGGTGGAGTACCTACTGGTAAGGAGAGTGGTTGCAGGAATTGGGATTGAGGTAATTGATTTTGGAAGGGGGGTTGTTGTCCTCTCCAGTTTTGATTCCATTGATTTTGACATGGTTGTTGTTGCTGTGGAGGCCAAGGGGTCCACATTGATGGATCAACAAAGGGAGGGTTATTTTGTTGCATGGGTGGGTAGGGTGGGTAATTCATCTGATTAGTGTATTTCATTTGATTATAGGGGGGGTAACTCGTTTGATTGGAAGAAGGATAATTATTCCAATGATTAGAAGATGCAAATGGCATGTTAGGATTCATACCTTGTCCCCGCAGTTGCCATTGCCTTCTTTGTGTCAACAGATAGATCGCTTCAGCTTCTTCGTCCATTGGTTGTAATGCTTCCTTGATCGCTGGTAAAGATGGACATTGTTGAGTATCATGATCTTTATCACAGATGGTGCAGATCGGATTTTTGTCCAATGGACATTCTCTTCGTGGGTGCTTGTCTCTGCATTGAGGACAAAAGATGGACAAGGTTGCTTCTGCTTCTGCTTTCTTTTTCTTAATCTGCAGGGTATCAATTTGTGAGACAAAAGAGCTTAACATTCCAGCTTTAAAACCTTCAAGTAAATTACCTATCTCAGCTCTTGTTTCTCCCCCACTAGCTGATTTCTGAACTCTTGAAAATGTGGTGTCCCTGCTATTTGATCTATTTCTCTAAGCTCCTCTTGAACATCTTTTGCATAAATAAACAATTTCATCGTATGATTCCTTAGATATGTCTCATTTTCCAAGCATGTTCAACATATCTAGACAGTCATCCCTTACTCCTTTTAATAATATAGTTTTAAGAATGTCTTTACTTACATTGGGGTGACTGGATCTTTGTAGATTGTATTGTAGCCTTTCTACAAAGTCCTCCAGATTTTCATCCTCTTTCTGCATCATCTTAAATAGTTCCTCCCTCTTTTCTCTTGTTCGGCAGTAGTCCTGGTATTTGTTCAGGAATTTCTGTTTCATTTGGTCCCATGTTGTGATTACATGGCCTCCAAGACTCATAAACCATCTTAGTGCATTCCCTTTTAGTGTTGCTGGAAATAACTTTAGTTTTTGAGCATTAGAAACGTAATCATAACTTCTGCATAATATATCAAACTCAAAAAGAAATTCATCAGGATCTTCTGAAGACAAACCATGAAAATTAGGTAATGCTGAGAGTGGAATGTTTTTCATGGGGGCTACTCCTCTAGGGAGATCGCCAATAGGAAATCTTAATGTGGAGAAAGAGTTTTCATCATTTACCTCTCCTTCAGGACCTGCCTGTTCTTCATGATGCACTTCTTCATTGTACTCCTCCATGTTTTCCTCTGACTGCTCCCCTGCTGTGCTTGCTCTATCCTCAATGTTTCCTGCTGGCTTCTGGACTGTCTCAGGACTCCAAACTTCTTTCCCTGTTTTAAAAATTGCTTGAAATGAAGGCTGGGACTTTTGTTTCCGAAGGTTTGGTCGTTGAGCAGCAGATTCAGACTTTGATACAGTCTCGTCAATGTAAGTCTTTCTTCCTCCTTTTCCTTTTCCCTTTCCACCTGTAGGGTTAGTATCCTTGGGGTCTTTCATGCAATCTTTGTATCTGAAAAATCATAAGTTATTTTGAAATCTAAAATTACCTTCCCCGGCAATGGCGCCAAAATGTTGGTCACTATAATTTCTTAATTAATTCAAACAATCAAGTGCTACTTAAATTGTCAACCCAGGGAAGTCTGTTTGTTTCAAAGGTAACCACGCACTATATATGCTCAATTCCAAAAGCAGCCTAAAGTTGTAGTAAAGGAAACTATATTAATCACACTTGCCTTGAATAAACTGATGTTCTAACTTGAATCACAGTAAAGCAACCTACCTATTGCAGAGCTTGTAAAGATTAATCTAAAGAATCCTGGATTACATTAAAATAACAACTGCAACAGGAAAGAACCACTATTCTGTAACCAGAGAACATGACCCTTATTCCCAAGCAGGAACTTCAACACCTCGTTTCTGATTAACACACTTTCATGAAAACATTAATGCATAGAAGGCTAACTCTATCTAATAGAGAAAAGGACCCTTAATCCCTTCCATCAAGCAGGAACTCTTAGTACCAGTCTCTGATTAACATACTCATGAGAATAACTGAAGGCTAGCTATTTCTAACAGAGAACAGAATCCTTAATCCCTTCCATTAAGCAGGAACCCTTAGCCCTAGTCTCTGATTGCACACTCAGGAAAATAACTGGAAGTTGATTACTTCTAACAGAGAACAGAACCCTTAATCCCTTTCATTAAGCAGGAACCCTTATCTCTAGTCTCTGATTGCACACTCAGGGAAAATAACTGGAAGATGATTACTTCTAACAGAGAACAGAACCCTTAATCCCTTTCATTAAGCAGGAACCCTTAGCTCTAGTCTTTGATTGCACACTCAGGGAAAATAACTGGAAGCTGATTACTTATAACAGAGAACATAACTCTTAATCCCTTTCATTAAGCAGGGGCCCTTAATCCAGTCTCTGATTTAGCACACTTCATAAAATCATCACACAAGATTGCTAAAAATGATTATGAACTTCGTGAAAATAATGTAACATTCAATAAAACAAAGTTCTTAACAAGACAGAGTTCAGTAGTGTTTCAGCAAAGCAGAATTCATTAACAGTAGTGTTTTAGCAAGACAAAAGTTAATCAAGGCTTAAACAGAAATTACACACACACACACTATAACACTAATGGGTGAATCTTGTGAAGAAGGTGGGCCCTACCTTCTCACAAGATTCCCCTGAGACAGAAAGGCTAGAAAAGGATGCTCAAAACAGTATTTTATTCATCTATCAATGAATCATATTACAATCTGGAAAATGAAGTACGTCCCTCTCTCTGAAGCTTTCTTAATACATAAAACTTGGATCCTCTCGAATGGTGATTTCTCCTTATTTAAAGAGGGAATCCCTTCGATACAGTTGATCAAAACATTACAGATGTATATCTCAGTCCTATTCTTAGTCAGATCGACTTTCTAAACTAGAATAGGATGTCCTAGTCTCACGCAACAGAATGCTATTACAAGTGCTGAATGAGGTGTTGATGTTACGGTTGGAGTAACAATCCTTTCTCGTGCTGATGCTTTCAACAGCACAAATCGCGGGCTGTTTCAACCATGAGATTTGCGCTCTTGACTGTTTCAGCATTCTCATGTAGGAGCGATGGTTGGTGCTTGGCTTATGGTGCAACTGTTGTAGAGTTGTTGTTGACCGCTAACTGTGTAACGACTTCCTTTGTGTTTCAGCATCGTGACCATGAACTCAGCATCGTCGATTCTATGTTTCAACATCTGCGACCCTGGACTGCGTAACAGCTTTGTGTTTCAGCATCTGCAACCTTGGACTATGTGACAGCTCTGTGTTTCAGCATCTGTGACCCTGGACTGTGTAACAACTTTGTGTTTCAGCATCTGCGACCCTGGACTATGTAACAGCTTCTGTGAATTGTTGTTTCAGCAACAGGCCTCAAATGCTAATCTGTAGTTTGAACTGTTTCAACACTTATACATTTCTAATCAATGGTTAAGTACGAGAGTGATGTAAAATATTATGCAACACAGATTAAACGTATAGTAATGAGAAGGGACGTTGTATACCTTTGGAGTGATCAGATAAAGTGATGATATGGGTTTAAATGTGAGTGAACAAGAGTGTAATAGTGGAAAAAAGTATGGGCAAAAAGGTGCATTGTGTGGTCCTAACAGTGACAAAGATTAAGGGTCTGAAAAAGGACTTGACCGAGAGAGACAAATCAAGATTTCTGAAACAACTAAATGAGAAAGGCATGATAGGTGTTTTTGAGGAAGAACATCGAGGACGGTGTTCCTTTAAGGGGGAGGTAATTGTAACATCTTGTTTCCCCCATTTTGTAATTAATCATAAAATAGGAATTACCATACTAAGGCATGTGGAAAATGTAAATGCATTATTGTTTGAGTTGCCAATAACTAACTGTGGGGGTGAATCCTTAAAAGTACTGGCCATGATATCACTGGAGGAAGAATGTGAAAACTATATGAGAGGGTTCATTATATCAAATAACCCCAAATTTCCCTTGATGAGGATGATAAACCTCCTTCGGATCCCAAGGAGAGAAATCAATTAAGGAAGAAAATACCAGTGGTTGAATTATCAACTACCCCCATGAATGGGAGCATGGGCTAGTTGCAAAATTTCAGCCCGAAGTACCACATAGACCTGCAGACTTGAGCTTCCTTCTCACAGAAGGAACATGATGGGTCGAGAACCTTCTAAAAGAAGGAAGGTAAGATAGATACACACGGACAACCAGAGAGGATGGGTGGAGAAGAGCGAAAGCTTTTAAGGGAATGGCACGGAGCTGTCTAGCGAGAGGAAAAATAGAAGGTTGTGAGTTTGATGTTGGGCGAGAATCTGATAAACCTCGCTGAGGCCATAATAGAGAGAGAGAGAGATCCATGAAAGTTTGCAGAGAATAGAACCCGAGAAGAAAATGGAATAGAGAAAGGATCCTTGAGAACTGTGAGAGTTCCTTAGTGATATCATGGCTTGGCACAAGGGTGGCTAGAGTGCTAAGAATGAATGCCTCTGAGCCTATGGTAGGGTGGAAGGATGAACACCCATAGTCAGTTAGTTGGTGGAAACCTATAATAGATAAGTAATAGCATATCTGGTGTCTTTAACTAGTACTACGAGTTAAAGTTAGATATGTTGTGAATGACCTAGAGATGGTTATGATTGCTTAACTATTCATACTGTATTCCTTCTTTTGTATCTAACTGATTGTTTAATTAGTCAAGTAGGAAATCATATGAGGACATGTTTTATACTCGTAAATTCTTTTGTCCTATGGTGGCATAAGCCAGAGTCACAAACCGTGTGTTCGTCGACCGTGGACACAGCTTCATGTATGCATGTCAACCTTCCTAATCATTTTGAGTCCCTTGGAGGATGAAGTCTGTTAAGCTCGGGAGAGGTAGTGTAGATATGCACAGGCTCTCTATGAGGCAAGAAGAGACCGAGACCCACTTAAGTCCTAGACTTGATGAATGAGTGCAAGGGGTGTGTAGAATACTCTTCTAAGAGTCAAGTCCAGGAGAAAGAGAACAAAGCTCTTAAGTCCTTCATAACTGATGAATCTTAGGAAGGATAGAGAGATTTAAATATCGAAAGGGAATATTATTTCGTTTGGAATATGAATGGATGAGATCCATCTAGGAGGATCCGAGGTCTGTCATGACCATTATATTTGAAGAAGAAGCATAGGCGTTAACGCCTCAACTCCTTCAGTCTTCGCAAGTTCGACGGATATTGGTAGCCATCGTGAAGGGGACGGATCCTCTGAAATCCAAAACCCAAAGTTGTGATGCAACCTAGATCGTAGATCCAAGGATCTATCGAGATCCACCTTGACCGTTGGATCTTCTAGTTCTGAAGTTCATGCATCAAGAAGATTACGAGTTGGTGCAACCAAAACCCTCGAAACTTGAAGTCATGAAATAACATGGATTGTTTATCTAAGGATCTATCGGGATCCACCTTGACCATTGAATCTGCTAGTTCGGGATTTTGCACATCGGGAAGATTACAGGTTGGTGCAACTAAAACCCCTGAAACCCAAAGTCGTGAAATAACATTGATCATTGGTCTAAGGATCTATTGGGATCCACCTTGACCGTTGGATCTGCTAGTTTGGGAGTTCACGCATTGGGAATATTACAGATTGGTGCAACGAAAACCCCCAAAACCCGAAGTCACGAAGCACCATGGACCATAGATCTAAGGACCCTTCGGGACCCCTCTCGACCGTTCGATTGAGGAAATGTGGGTGTGATATCAAGAGCACGTAGGGATGCACATTTCAAACGATGGTGTTTCCAGGTGTGGTGCAACAATGGAACCTCAAAAGGAGATTGTGAAACGTCCATCATGGCAGGACACATGGTGGGAGATCAACACTTCGTTGACTCACAATTGGAGAGAGTCAAAGGAAGAGTTCTTTGAACTCATGAATTCCGCACTCATGAGTTAATCTGAATCATTAGATCGTGGAAAATTATGATTCGTCGATCTAACACCGGGAGTTCAGGGATCGAGAAAACAGAGGTGAAATCCTTTCCAATTCCCTGATACACAAAGTCCTGAAGTGCCTTTCGGATAGGCATATGGTCACATGAGAGGAAGGGTCTTAGTCAGGAGACTAATGCCCTTTATGTAGTTTTCTCAAGAAGGGAAAAGGTGCCGCAAGGAAAAGCGCACGCAGGTTGTCTCAAAGCCTGCACCAGGGGATTAGAAGGACATGCATATTTGTTTCATGGACATTCTAGCAGGGACCCGAATAGCTGCTTCATCTCAGGAATAAGAGATGATCCATTGACCGGGACGTCAGCAGGCCCCACTGAGTTGGAAGCTTGCGGGCTGCATGAGGAAAAAGAATTTTTTTTATTATGCCCCATCATGGGTGTGTGATAGAAATACAAAGCAAAGTTTGCAGTGAGAGGGTTCTACCGAAAGGAGGGAGTGGAATACAAGGAGAATTTCTCTCTAGTCGCTTGGTACACTTCCATTAGAGTAGTGATGTCCTTAGTCTCCATTATGGTATGAAGGATACATCAAATGGATGTAAAGGCATATTTCCTTAATAGGATAATTGAGGAAAAAGTGTACATAAATCAACATTAGGGATTTGAGATTAGTGGGAAGGAGTCCCATGTTTGTCAATTGAAATAGGCCTTGTATGGACTCAAGAAAGCACCAAGAGCATGGTATTCTAGGATCGATGGATACCTGTAGAGTAATGGCTTCACCAAAAGTGAAGCAAATCCCAACTTATGTTTTATATTTGTTGATGTTGGTCTACTCATTTTGGTGTTGCATGTAGATGAAATGTTCCTTACAGGATTAGAGAAGCTTGTAGTAGGGTCCAAGGCATATATGGCAGTTGAGTTCAAGATGAAGGACATTGGCTTGATGAATTACTTATTAGGATTGGAGGTTTGGAAGAGAATAGGGGAGATCTTCCTTGGGCATGGTAAGTATGCACTAGAGATCCTGAATAGATTCTGAATGGAGGACTGCAGACCCATGGCCACAACTATGATCACTAACCCGAAGAAGGTCACTAGTTCATATTCAGATATGGTGGATCCCACATTATACAAGAAATTGATAGGTTCCTAGATATATTTGGTAAACATTAGGCCAAATATATGTTTTGCAATGAACACCTTGATATAGTTCACGGTGGAGCTGAGGCAGGAGCATTAGGTAGCAACAAAACATGTTCTTAGATACTTGACAGGCATAATGGAGTATGGGTTGAGATATCTTGGAGATGATGAGGTGAACTTGCAAGGGTATATAGACTTGGATTGGGAAGGAAGTTTAGCAGATAGGGAGAACACCTCAAGGTGTTGTTTTAGTTTGGAATCAATGATGATATCCTAGCTTAGCATGAAGTAGACTTTTGTGGAACTTATCTTAGCAGAGGCAGAGTATATGGAAACTAGTAAAATGAGTTGTGATGCCATTTGGCTTCGCAAGCTAACTGTAAGTTTATTTGATCAGGAGTTGGATCCCACAGTGATCTACTATGATAATCAAAGTTGTATCGAACTCTTTTAGAATCCATTATTTCATGATACGTCTAAGAACATAGAGATCAGGGATTTCTTCATTCGAGACATGATTTTGAAAGGAACAATGAAGCTCCAATATGTACCCACAGATCAATGGGTTGTAGATATTATTACCAAACCCTTAGCAAAAGGGAAGTTTGAAGCATTCAGGGAAAAAATTGGATTGGTACAAAATTCTTTCCTCGCTAAGAGGGAGTGTTGATGTTTGAAGATCGAAAAGGAACTTTCGCACATGTTTTGTGTCAAATGTGCATGAAGTTGTCCAAGTCAAATCTCTTTTTTAATTCAATTTATTTATAAAGTGAAAGTCTTTTAATTAGTTATTGCGTCTAATTAAGTGCATTTTTTATGCATTAGTGATTTATATTAATCTCAACCGTAGATATAAAAGTGAGATTAGGTTTTTTGTAGATTTGGGTTTCAGCTAAAGTATAAAGGCAAGTAAAGGTAGAGGGTAAAGACACACTTTTGTACTCCAAGAAGACTCAAGAGATCAGGGAGATATCGTTTGCGTAGATTCAAAGCACAGGAGAGGAGCCAAGGTCATATCCAATTGAATAGTGTTGTGCAACTATTCAGTCTAGTGCAGATATGAGGTCCTGCAAGTAAATCTAGTGTAGATCTGAGTAACCAACAAATAGATCTAGCGAATCTATGGCCCAACAAGACGATCTAGTGTAGATATGAGTAACCAACAAATATATCTAGCATATATGAGGACCATCTGGAATATCTATTGTAGATATGAGTGACCAATAGATAGATCTAGAAGATCTGAGTGTCCAACAAGTAGATCTAGTGCAGATCTGAGTGACCAATAGAAAAATCTAGCATATCTTAGTGACCAACAGACATATCTAGTGCATATATGAATGTTTAGCAGGAAGATATAACAAATATAAGTGACCAAAAAATAGATCTAGTGTATATATGAGTGTCCAGTAGGCTGAAAACCTCAGTTTTAGGTGTCCACTTAAGTTTTGATCATTAATGATAAACTAGTTTGAAGGATAAAAATTATTGTGTACTTGAAAAATTATTTTGCTTCCACTGTTTATATTTTCTAGCCATTTGTGTGATTGATGAATGCTCAGATTTTAATTTTTGTTCTTAATTAAATTCAAGATCTGAATGGTTTAATAAAGAAGCATAGGAAAAAATCACCTAGGGTTTGGAAAAATTCACATTAACTTGGCATATCGTTGAAGTAGTTATATTTTATTATAATTTTTATGATAGCTATACATTTTCTTTTGATTTGTTGTTTTTCAAGGCATTTACTTGACTTATTTAACTTGGTAGATATCATTTATTGTCTTGAAACACCTCACACACAAATTTGAAATTACTTAACCACATCGTGTTTATATTGTACCTTGATCTAGGTGGTGATATAATTGAGTGACCAAGATAGGAGGTTGTAGAATTGATTCAATCTTGCTATAGGATTCCTCAAGGTTGCTAGGGAATCCTCCCTTTTGTTGGATCTTAACTCTTCCCTAAAACAAGGGAATTAATTGCTAAGATAATAGTGGAAAATACTTCCATATGTTACACTTGCATCTTGGGAAGGCTTTGCACAAGTTCTAGATTGGGTGATAACATTTTGGCACCACTATTGGGGAGAATTGAGTCAATCTTCTTGTATATTTGAATTCTATGCTTCAACACTGTTTTGGTGAGCTTGTATCGAAGCCTTACTTAGATAGCTTACCTGAAAACTCCATTGTGGGAAGAATCCCTCTACCTTATGCACATCCTAATGATCCTTGTCTAACAAGATCATCTCGTGACTCCAATGAGGAAATAATCCCTTTTCACTATGCAAATTTTTAAAACCATGTTCTTGTAAGGTGAAGAAAGCATTGTGAAAAGGCATTGAATATTCACCTTCTCAAATCCACTCATATGCTTTGGTAAGAAGGTGTCATCCTATTTTAAGATTTTGTACAAGGATAATTTTAAGGATGGAAATTTATACTGAAATGTAGAAACCTAGGCTAATCTTATTAGTCTTTAATATGAAAAATGTAAAATGTTCAGCGATACGTTTGTAAAGATATTCAAATTTCTAAGGATTTTATATAGTTTGTATAGAATTTTGGCAATTTTTAAGGTAAAATAATTTTATTATATGGAATTTGGGCGAATCGTTTTTTGAAAAAATGGTAATTGGTGAATCTTTTTTTTGCATAAGGTTGCATACTCTCAAATGATGGAACTATGGCACAATGGGAACTTCATGAAATGTTTCCTTCTCTCAATATTGAATACATTTTGGGATACCCAAATTAGCTTTCACTTGATTATGAGGAATATCTGTTACGAGGAAAATCACTCTATGGCATGCGGTAAACTAAAACAGATGGAAATGATTGCAAAAAACAACTCTAATCTCAAGTATGCTATATAAACAAACATGCTAGCAAGACAAGATAAAGATCCTACCTTGTCCAGACATTCGATGAAGTCCACTGTTGAGCACTTGACTCAAATCTATACACATGCAACTTGTCCTCAACAACCAATATACACAAGCATATGGTGACAATTTATAAATTTAGCACATATAATAGCATAATCCATCAATATTCATAAAAAAATATGCCCATGGAATAACAATTCAAATATTTGCAAGGCATTAATTGGATGAGAAAAGAGTATTTGTATTAATATGTAATCAACAGAACTATATGAATGACAAACTTTTGTGTCAGCACGTTCGGAGCCGAGAAACTAAGTCCCTTCTAGTTGGGCCTCCACCACTTCAATCCTCCACCAAAGTAAAGCTCATATAAGAAAGACAATGAGGTTCTCCATCAAATACGGAAGAGCTTGGGGGCTGAACAATTTTTTCAGACTTAAAAGGAAAAAGGGATGCAGACTCAATATGAAGTGAATAATTTCTACAGAGTAACTTTTCTCTCAAAGTTGAATTCTTCTTCCCTCTTCCACAACTTAGATACGGCCCATTTATAGCCTTCCAATGGAGTTGAAGGGTTGATTCAGAACATTTCTAGTATATGGAAGGTCAAGGATCATAGATCTCATGACGTGACATGGAAACCCGACACCATTTTTTTAATTTTGGGCACAAAACCCATTGTACACAGGCTGCAATGGTGCAACCTGCATATACACATGTTGTATAGCTATTAGGGTGCATATATGTGGGAAAATACAATTTTTATCTCTGGGAACTGCAAAAAGGGACTTCAAGTCTTCATAGGGAAATGGAAAAGGCCTTATGAGCAAGTTGCATGGGGTGAGAAAAATCTTGCTATAACAATGACTTCCATATTTCAAAGGAGGTCTTTATTGTGCTATCTTGCATGTTGTGTTATCCATGAGGTATGTTTCACACTAAAATAAAGATATGAAGAGGTTTTAATTAGACCATTTTTATTATCTTTGGGACAATAGAAAAGGGCTTGGCTCAAGAACCAGTGTGATTCAAAAATTATACCTTCCATAAGGATTTTCCTTAAAAAAATCATCAAACGATGGGATTTCATCCTATTTTTCGCAGATGTTGGTTCATTTTTGATAGAAACTTCACAAAAGTAGAATCTTCTTGACCTCTTGGAAGAACACGATAAAGAACCCCTAGAGGTAGAAAGAATTAATTAAGAGAGTTACTTAGAGAAAGAAGAAAAGGCCCTAGTACTTAAGGACATCAGTGCACCATCATTGATTGTAGTCTATCTAGTCTAAGGTATTTATCTAGAGGGGTGAGAGAGGGTGATATTTATAGGTTACTTGTTGATCCAATGGAACTTTACATTATGATAAGAGGTTGGAAGGGATTTATATCTTTGAGGAGGCATATGTGGAGCATGCATGGCATGATTCAATCGAGAAAGGTTTTGAAACCTATTGTAGAATAAAAAATTGATTCCAATCTTGTAGTTGATGGGAGTGTTGTAGAGTATATGGATAGGGTTGCTATATTCTCTCAGAAAAAGGGAGTTGACCTAGATGATACTCTTGCTTCAATATTCTCTGAGAAAGAGAGATTTGACCTAACTTAGGTTGACGCATCAGTTTCTATAGGTTTTGGGGAGCATGAACGAGTTACCCATGATCACAGTTTGTTGATAGCCTTGTGTGGGTTGTTACCTATGCCACAAGCTTGGTATTTTAATATGGATGCGACTTGTGTATATTTCCATCTTTGATATTTTGATACATGTGATTCCTTTTTCTTGGTCTTGTATCGAGATGTGATTATTATTACCCCCTCTCACCTAGGGGTAACTAGAGGAGATCATTCTTCAGGATCCACATTGTAGACAATGGTCCAAGAGATGATTACCAACATTCTCCACAGATAGTAGCCCCTCAAATTTCTCTTCCTTATCATTTCTCAGCTCATTCACTTGATCACCAGGCTCATCCGATGATGGTGGTGCAACACACATGAGGTACATTAGTAATTTTTTCATTCAAAGTGTTATATTTAATGTATTGGGCATTTAGGTAAGAATCATGGGTTGAAGTCAGATAATGAATCATGATGCTTGGAAGTTATTCTTTTTTCCTTGTTTCACCTTGGTGGCCATTATATCTACTCTAGTCAAGTGTTGTCACTCTCAGGGAAAAGGGGTACTATTGGGAGGCCTTGATAGGAGTAATGTACCTATACCTCTTCCATACTTAACACTTTCCATACATATTCCTTATGTTGTCCTATATTTCAGGAATGGTTATTACATGTATCCCAAAAATCTCTATACTTCATTCTCCTATGAGAAAAAGGGGATCGAATGCTTGAGGTTGATGTAGTTGGTAAAAAGAATGGAAAGAGCATGTTAAAAATTCAAAATGAAAAAGAAATAAAGGGATATAAATGATAAATCAAAATCCAATATAGCTTGCACTCTACCCCCTCTCTATGAGGCCATCAATTTCCAAGTCATAATGCACTAAATGTGTCTCTAAAGAAAGGAATTAATTGAATCCCAATGTAATAAATGCATAAACCTAAAAAGGGTCTTACAAAGAAAAAAAATGAATATCAAAAGGCAAAATAGGGGTGGAAATAAAGAGTGTCAAGGAAAGGGTAACTCAATTTTCCAGGAACTCCCTCTAAAAAGGTGTTCATGGAGATGAAAATCACATGTGACCTTGCATTTCAATGATACCATGACCATGAAGTAAACCTTATTGTTGTTGGGAAAATCTCCCTATGGACTAGCAAATAGAGTTCAGACTTTGCATGCAGATATGACCAAAGAGAAATTACTTTCTACCTTCATCCCTAGATTTAAATCCCCTTTTCTTAGTAACTGCATGGAAAGATCAAGCTACCTCGTTCCCGACATTTGATGTTGATCCTCTGTTGTACTTGGTTACTTGTTCGCAATACTCCTTCCAAAGCTGACCTGCATCCAAGACAAGCAACAACTATGCATGCATACTACTTATATACTAATGGGTTAGAAATCCAAAACATGTACTAATCAAACTATAAAAAGTTTATGAATTGGGATGGGAAAAGAATTTTCTTTATTACTTTGAATGAGTCAACTTACAAAAGTTGAGACTGGCCACCGCTCCGCAAACCTGATCCTAGGCTCCTTTTCTTCTGTCCTCCAACTGCTTTGCTGTGAATCTCCTTTTGCACAAGGAAAGGATAAAGGGTTGGGACAATGGGAATACGTAAATGGGCGGAGTTTCTTTGCTATATTTTTCCTCCTTCCAAATGGGACCCCTACCCCTTATTTTATAGGATATAAGGAGCTAGGTATTTGGACGAACCCTCGGCCATGCATGGCCAGAAGTTTCAGTTAACTCACCCATACCTTTTGTGCTCCATCGGTAACTTTCCTTTTTTCGTTCTTTTGTCGGTCCACGCGGGTTGTTTCGGGTCAGCCAGTGTGTACACGCGTGCAATAATGGATTAGGGCACGTGGGCCTTTATAAAAGAGGATTTTTAAAGATTTGTTCAACAGTGCTTTGGAAAAGAAGGGATATGAGTTGGCCTGATGCTAGGTAAGCATGTGTGGTGCAATTTAGGGTTATAACAGATGCCCCCTAATGTGTGAGGTCAGAAGAGCATATGATGGCCGAAATACATTACCAATCTTTACTGATGTGCCGAATGATTGAGCCCAACGATCAGGAACTGGGAGGTGCTGTCTGCAAAATAACTAATGTTTCACCGAGGCGGGCATACCCATGCTTGGGATAAAATAGAATCATGGATACCAATCAAATACGCTATAGATCCATGTCAAATAACTATAAAGAGTAGCCGCAAACAATACACAGTGGAGCTACATCTCAAAATCAGAAAGATACACATATAGAGTATCCATCTTCCAGAAGCTGATTCGGCCTGATGGCTGGAGATGAGATCTTCAGAGCTCGAGAAACAACTTCAAAATATTCAAAACTTGGGTAGGAGTGTAATATGAGTGTACGACTGCACTACCCAGAGGTCTTCGACGACTCGTCAGTCATGGACTTGATAATCTTGATGATCAGACTAAAGGCTTCAGTGATTTCGAACAAGGACTTGATTGGATGTTCAAGATGGTCGGGTATGAGGACAAGAGACATATTACAGAGGATCTGACTTAGGCTTGGTGACAAACTTCCCTTGGATAATAGCACGACAAATGATTAGACTAAGGCAGCATGTATGTTAATCATAAGTCTATGAAGCAGGAGGCAACGCAAACTCTCCATATGTTTGGAAGGATAACCAAATGGTGGAGCACACAACTCTATATAGCGAGAAAAATATTCCTAAGGTCGTACTACATCCCATAGTCTGATGAAAAAATGGACAGATGTGCTTTATCCAAGGGTGACTCATTATGCTGCCAATAAAGAAAATACTTTTCCCTTCCTCTTTTTGGGGTATATTTGATTTTTTTGTTCTTTTCAATAATTGCGGAAAATGAATAAAGGAATATTACATTACAAAGGAGGAATGAGTGTTGCAAACATACAAGTTCAAGGCACAAGGATAAGACTGATGTTCTAGTAGAATGATACTTGGGAAAAATCCTCTGGGGGCCAAAGGTATTAAGACGCAGAAGCAAACTGTTACAAGGCTGGTGTATAAGGTATGCAAACGCGGTTACTAAAACACACAATGGTAACATTCTTCGATGTAAGTTTAACGAGCCCAAAGAAGGTAAGCTCGGTGGTTTTTCATATTTAGAGAGTCCGAAAAAACATAAAAGGAGACTCCATTGGGGTACCTTTTTCGAATATAGTCTAGTCGGTTCAAAAAAGGGATAAACTAGCACCGATAAGACGTCGATTCAAAACCATTTTAACGAGTGTGATAAGGACAAGATCACTGGGCCATTTTTTCATTTTTAAGGAGTCTGAAAAAAGATTAACTATGGACTCCGTTAGGAATATTCTTCTGGACCAATTTTACGAGTGTCAAAGAATAATTTTAGTCAACGATCTTTTCAATTTTAGGGAGTCTGAAAAGAGATTAACTATGGACTCCATGGGTGTTTGTTTTTCGTAAGTTTAGTCCCTTAGGCCCGAAAAAGGGATAAAATTATACCTGAGAGTACTCTTCTAAAGAACGGAAGTTCCGTAGAATATACCTTTGTTCGTATAGTTGACCATCCGGACCGAAAAAGGGTTAAACTACCGCCAGACAGAAGTGACTTCAAATTTTAGTTTAACGAGCGTGAAAGGCCACAAGATCGCTCGACAATATTTTCATGTTTAGAGGGTCTAAAAAGGGCTTAAAAGGAGACCTGTTATTTTTTGGGAGTCCTGAGGGTGAGATCAAGAGCGAAGAAGAATCATGCAAATGAGGCTCAAACTCATATTCAGGAAAGACTATAAGGACTCCCGAGCCTACAGTGTTTTAGAGACAACATGGACACCATAATGCAACTAGGACCTACCTAGGGCATCCATGTTTTGGTAAGCTCTACCGCCAAGTTGTGACACTTCTAAAGCAGATATGATGGTTCTATGTCACAAACTGATGGGATCAATCCTATGGCAGAGAAAAAAGACAACGAGACACAAAAGTTGGGGTAGTAACCTAACCTATATGCTCAAGTTGATTCTTGGAAAAAATTTCATGGACCATCAAAATTTCCTCAAAACTCAAAAAAAATGTCCCAATACCCGATCAAATCCCTCCCATATAACTCCTGAATCACTCTAAATGGTTTTTGGTATAAAGAAAATGATAATGGAGGCCAAAAAAGTGACAAAAAGAGGCCAAAAAGTCTATAAATAGAAGCTGACAGCTCATTATCACCATTGTTGATTTGGAAATTGACTCTGGAGCCAAAAGACACCCTTTGATAAAAACGGTGATTCCGAGAGCTACAGTGGATGAAACGAACTTCCGCTTAGACCATGTAAGTACAAACTCCCCTATCTAGCTATTCAATTCTTTCTTTTTTCTTTTGATTTCATTTTTTGGGTGGGCATCGACCTTTAAAAGGTCGGCCCTAGGTCCATGCGGCCTATTTAGAGATAGCCCGCGTGTACACTCGGGCAGAGTAAAACTTGCCCGCGTGTACACGCGACTGTCACTTAGACAGCACGCATGGATCCCTTTTTATAGACAAAAAGAACTAAAGAGAACTCACTCACCCTCGTGAACTTTTTGTGTTGGCAGGATGTATGTCCACTGGAGGGAAAGGGAGCATGAAGCAATTAGTGAGTTGGTTGCGGGTGATCCGAATGTTGTGGCCACATTGATGCAATGTGGTTTGCTTAAGTTCTTCCTATGTCCGTTTATGCGAGTGCAACCGAGGCTACTGAATGCCTTGGTTGACTATTGGCACCCTAATGAAGAGGCCTTCATACTAGAGGGGCAATCATTGGTGCCCACCACTGAGGATATCTACTTTTTGACTGGCCTCTCAAGGAGAGGGGAACTAGTCAATTTCAAGATGTTTCCATCGGGGCCACTTAACATAGCGGAACTGATAGGCCTGCACTGTGAGGCTGGGACAAACCATTTGAGCTCCCAAGTGCCCATAAGTAAGATCACTGACCTATCACTGCAAGTGATATTATTGCTTATTGGGTGGATTACCGGTTCAACAGCCTTGCATCAGGCATCCCGGGCACATATGAACTGTGCTATCCAGTGCGTGAATGCACAATTTTTTGACTGGAGTACCACACTACTGGAGTGTATGAAGAGGTAATTGACAGATTGTCGTTAGCATACATAGAGGAACTTCGGGTTCGGGACTATTTTGTGTTCATTCTTTTTCAAGAGAGTTCTGAGCTTTAGTCCTCAGGAAGTGGTACAAGGACATCATGCCTCTTTTCTTGCAGTATGTAGATGGGCAGTATTACTGCCGCGACAGGGTGGTGGAAGGACCAATGAGTCCTTTGATGATGACTTTTTTGCATGGTTGTCACGGCAGATCCCTGTGATCAAGGATTACCCATATGCAGGGATAGACTTTTCTAGAGATCCTGAGATACCCATGCCTCTTGGTGAGGAGCGAGGGGAGATGGGTAAGTCTCCACATTTGTAGTATTTTTTGTTGTATATGTAATTTTTATGTCGTTTTTGTTATATATATCAATTTTTTTATATGCTAGAGTATTTGACAGATATATGTTTGTTGTATGCAGATGTGGGACCAGTGAAACCTACCGATTATGCACAGAATAGGTGTCGTCCTCGGCCAGAAGCCGTAGCTTCCGCTGCCGGGGGACTAGCAGTAGCAGGAAACCTCCCAATTAGGGAGGCTAAGAGGGTACTTAGACGAGTTGAGTGAAAATTTACTGCACTCACTCGCATAGTCCCGATGGCAGAGATTGAGGACCTGCCGCCATCCATGCAGCCTCATGTAGTGGGGGCACCTCGGATGTGGGTCCGATTGTTTAGGCATTTAGCGCATGCTGTGGACCAGTATAACAGGGCCCATAGGCCTTGAACCTATTTAGACTTTTTACGTGCCACCAACACTACTTGTATATATTTTTTGAGGGCATAATCTCTGTGACTCATTATTGGTCCTATTTTTGAGGCGCTTACGTCCATCTATGTACTCTGGTTACTTTATGATATTATATATGGTTTTTTTGATCTTTTTTGTCTTATGGATCACGTGTGCAAAAATTTATTTACATGCTTATGTCAATGTTCTTTCATGTGTGTGTAAGATGCCAATCTAAAATTTGATTAGCTAGAGTATCTGTAATTTGGTTTAATCTCCTAGGCACATGAAAATATGTAATATAATCAAAGTTTCGTTCTAAGAGACGTACCCTAAGGAATCATCGGTGTAAGGTTGGATCATGAACCCGATATACTCTGTTTAACTGAGACACAACTAGTTGAGTGTCGAGATAGACCCGGAGATGAGAGATACCCAATGACAAGGCATCATGAAGCAACTCAATAACTACTCTATACTTGGCGACATTATTTGTGGTGTAACCTAAGCATATACCTCCGAAAGATAACAACTGGCCATGAGGTGTAAA
Source organism: Picea mariana (assembly GCA_032191745.1). NCBI lineage: Eukaryota > Viridiplantae > Streptophyta > Pinopsida > Pinales > Pinaceae > Picea > Picea mariana. Next base: position 372,801 of record JASDQU010738707.1, read on the forward strand.
GATTACCCAAGCTGCAGAGGCAAGCCTCCAAGTGTGCCGACTAGCACCGTCTGCATACCCAACGAACACCTCGGAATCACTTGACATATTCCATATTGATGAAAGATAACATCAATGACACATCCATAACATTTAAAAGAAACTAAAAAGCAATAGTACAAAGACTATACATATGTTACAAAAAGTTACCCATAGTGACCTGCCTATGAGTAATACTTCTTGAGGTAGAGCCCATTTCTAGGCTCCGCCAAAGAATTCCCTTCAAAATCAACCAGACGATAAGCACCCTTTTTTAATACCTCTTTTATGATGAAAGGTCTGAACCACATGGGTTTGAATTTTCCAGCCCCCAGGGGGTCCTTGTCTTGGTCATAGACCAGGACAAGGTCGCCTTCAGATAAAATCCGAGGACGAATAGACCTATCATACTGGCACTTGACCTTATGTTTGTGAGCCTCAGTGGCCAGGGCCGCATCACGACGCTGCTCATTGAGCTACTCAAGGTATACTAACCGTTCTTCAAGTGGAGAAGTGTCTGGCAATAATTGTACTTCCAATTTTAGAGATGGGATTTGACATTCGATGGGAAAGACTGCCTCCATCCCATAAACGAGTTGAAATGGTGAGAATTCGGTTGCAGTCTTAACAGATGTTCAGTAAGCCCATAATGCCAAGTATAACATCAAATGCCAATTTGACTTGGCTAAGTTGATAGTTCGTTGTAGACTAGTCTTAAGAGTTTTGTTTACAGCTTCCACCTGCCCATTAGCTTGGGGGTAGTAGGGTGATGAATGCTCTTTCCATAACCCAAGCTTTGATGTTAATTCAGTCATCATTTGGTTCTGAAATTGACTGCCATGGTCAGTAAAAATCTCTCTCGGGACGCCGAACCTTGCTATGATTTGGTTGAATAAAAAGAGAGCTGCAATCTCTCCATCATCTTTAAACGTTGGCATAGCTTTGACCCACTTAGTGAAGTAGTCTACAACTACGATGATATAGTGGTGCCCCCTTGCTGAAGGGGGGTTGCAAGTAGTATAATCAATCCCCCACTTGGTGAAGGGACCAACTGTGATGACAGAAAACATGGGAGCAGGATGTGCCCTCATCTTCCGAGAGAAGATTTGGCACGGATGGCACTTCTTGACCGATTCTATACAATCTTTGATAAGTGTTGGCCATAAGTAACCTGCTAGTAGAATCTTTTGGGCTGTTGTCAACCCAGACAAATGACCGCCACAAGCTCCAGTATGGAAATCGTTAAGCACGATAACTGCCTCCTCATGAGTGAGACATCGATGTAAGATGCAGTCTACACCTCTCTGATACAACGTATCATCGAGTATGAGACAATTCTTAGCCTGATGGCATATACGTCGATGCTCATCACGAGAAGCAGAAGTGGGGAACTTCAAAGTCTGGAGATAGATAAGTATATCTCCGTACCAGGGATCTGAAGATGTGATCAAAAACAAATCTCCCCAGATAGGTGATTCTTCAGGCACAACATCACCTGACTCAACTGGAAGTTCTGAAATAAGCTCTGTGAAGACCAATGAGTTTTTGGACTTTGCTGAAATGAAGTCTAAGTCAAACTCCTAGAGGATGACTATCCATCTACTGATTTTTCTGCCTATAACCCGTCGTGTCAACATGTACTGGAATGGATTTACTACAGCAATGACGGTGGTCTTGTGAAACAAAACATAATGATGGAACCGTTGAACAACATGAACTGCTGCCAACGCAAGTTTTTCGATATGAGAATAATTGAGTTTCGATCCTACGAGGCCTCGGCTCAGGTAATAGATCATATATTCTGAGAACAAATCATCTTCCTGAACTAAAACCATACCAATGGTTGACTCTGCGGCAGTCAGATATAATAAGAAATCCTTGTTATAGTTAGGTGGTCATAGCAGAGGGGCAGTTGTGAGGGCATGTTTTAATGCGTCGAAAGAGTGTTGAGCGGCATCGTCCCAGTAAAAAGGAACGTCTTTCTTCAATAAGCGCATAAAGCCCTTGGTGATTTTGGCATAGTTGGCGATGAAGTCTCGTAAAAAGTTCACCTTGCCTTGTAGACTCTAAAGTTGAAGGATTGTGTGTTGGGGGGGAAACTGGATTATTGCCTCCACCTTGAGAGGATCGACCATGATCCCTGTTGTTGATACAATGAAACCTAACAAATGTCCTGATGTTATGCAGAAGATGCACTTGTTTGGATTCAAGCGAATCCTAAAGTAGCGACAGCATTCAAAGATAAGTTTAAGGTGTGTGGGATGATCCGTTCTCTTGTGAGATCGTGATGCTAAATCATCTAGATAGGCCTCAACTATATACTTGAGATCATGAAAATAAAAAGACTGTTAAGGTCCTAACCCGCACATAGGTAGATTAATGTATTCGGATGTAATAAAGGTCAATATTAATAAGACCTTTCAATAAAATAGAATAAGGCGGATGTAAGAAGACCTAATAGAAGCTTCCACTTCTAGAAGGATCTTCCTCTAGATGCTTCTTTTTAGTATAAATAGGA
>JASDQU010738707.1:385511-443693 GCA_032191745.1 Picea mariana
ATATTTCACTGTTATTCTGTTATTTCTAGCATTTCGTTTCTGTTCTGCATATTTTATATATCTGGTATCTTGCAAAGACATGGCCCGCTGGAATGTGGCTCCAGTATTTTTAAGACTGAAAGGCATCTTACGATATGCAAATGTACCCCGAGGACAAATGAATGTCGTTTTGTGTTGGTCTTCGGGTTTGATTTGGATTTGATTATATCCCAAAAAACCGTCCATGAAAGAAAAGGCTTTGCAAATAGCACATTCATCAATGATTTGGTCGATGAATGGTGTTGAAAAATTATCTTTGGGACATGCCTTGTTCAAATCATGGAAGTTAGTATATACACGAATCGTGCCTTGTTTTTTATTGACTGACATAGGATTTGACACCCATTGAGTCAAATGGATAGGATAGATAAAACCTACCTTTAGCAATTTCTCAACCTGAATCTTGATGGATGCTACTTTCTTGGGATTAACTGGACGAATCTTTTGTCGAACAGGCTTGGCATCAGGATACATTGTGATTTCATGTTCAACTATTTTTGGATCGATACCTAGCATTTCCTCATAAGACCAGGCAAAAACGTCGCAGAATTCTTTGAAAAGATCCGTGTAGATTTGAATCTCTTCGGGGGAGCAATCTGCTTCGACGAAGACGTTCTCCACGATGCCAGGGTTTTGGGAGATGTTGATTGGTATAGTTTTAGCGATAGTCACCATATTGCCCTCAGCATAAATTTCATGTGTAGTTAAGAGATTAATAGGACACGACTGATCTCCCATCATGGTCACGGTGAATTCTCCTGCTTCGATTCGGTTTAACTCTGGGAGAAAATATGATCTATGATGAAGAACTTCCCAAGGTTTGTCTGGACTACTCATTGCTTCGATTATTTCTTCGTCAGAAGGTAAGACTAAGTCTAATGAATCAGTGTTAGTGAGAGAACCCTGAGCCCAAATAGGCTCTAGAAGCGGATCTAACTCTTGTGCTGGAGTTAGATCAGTGTTAGTTGAAGCTTGATGGACTAAAGAGTATGCTACTTCAGTGGAAGACAAGGGCATGGACATGCCTGGGTGCCCTGTCTCATCGATCATGGCCAATGGGGAAGGAAGTATCCATGGATCCTCGAAGTAAGTCATGCGGAATGATGAAACATGAAAAATCTCAACCTTATGGTGATTGGATATAAATTTGATATCGCAGTGAGGAGGTGGGTAATCGAAGGTACCCATCAAGGATGGGTACAAACCAACTCCTACATTGACGAAACTTGGTTGAGGATTATCAATCATTGGGACCATGGATGCTCCCAAAGATGGGCCAGGTCTGGAGAAAGACAATTGATCGATGGTCACTATCCGGCCCTCGTGTGGAAACAACAAGACCCGAAAAACTATAGCAACCAAAGATTGCATAGCATAAGTCCAACTCCGTCCTAACAAGAGGTTATAGTCGAGGGGAGCATCGACTACCTCTACTTCGACACATATGGTCTTCCCTCCTAACTGCATGGGGAAAGAGGGAACGATGCCATGTGGTTGGAATGAACGACTATTGAAAGTAGTGAGGAGAGTAGGTGATGGAGACAAAACAGGCTGACCAATGGCCTTGCAACATGCCAATGACATAACACATGTCGAGGCACCCTCGTCGACCACCGTGTGGAAGATATTCCATGTAAAAGTTTTCGTGGGATAATCCACTACTATTTGAAATGCTACGTGGTAAGGCAGAAAAGGTTTTAAGTTTGTTGTATCTAACATGATGGTACCTGGATTACAAGTCTCAGTAGAGCCCAAAGTGGTTAACAAGGCTTTCCTCTGAGCAGGGTAGCTTTGGAGGACCTCCAAAGTAGACATTGCACAAGGGGTTTGTGATAAATCCTCCACCATAGAGTAGTTCTGGGTGGCCCTTGCATTCGGGTTATGAGAATCTTTTTTAAATGCCCCTTTTGGAATGTGTGTCATTGTTTCTCCCAACGTCTTTTCAATCTGTAGAGGAAGAGATGGGAGATCAACTTCTTTACCCTTCTCATAAGCGCTTGGTTTACTATAGTCGTGTGCTCTAGTCCATATGAAAGCATCACCCCTAACCATATATACGTTCACGGATGCGGGGTTGTTCAGAGGCGGGCAGGTTTCTTGGCTGCCCCCTTCTATGCTTGCAGAGGCTTGAGTTAGATTTTTCCCATATTGAAATGGATTAGTCAACACTGCCTGTTGTTGTTGTGTGACAAATTTTTGGGCCTCTGCAAGTTGAGGACATAGATGGGTCGGGTGGTCTTCCATGCACAAGTTGCATGGATACCTCGCCTTTTGTTTTTCGGTGTTGTCCCCGCCAGCATTATCATTGGGTTTTTTGTCCCCCTTACCCTTCTTTCGTTGTTTTTTCTTCCCTTCAGGCTACTGGGTGGCCTTTGGGTTAGTCAACTGCACTGTGTGTACTTTCGACGTTTTGGTAGAGGGAGAAGCCAAAGCAGTACTTTGGCTGGCTGTTGTCTATTGTATTGATAACTGCTGCAACTTCTTTGTCAATTGCTCAATGGGCTTTGTTTGTGCTTTACCGACAATACCATCGGCATGTGGTCTAGCTCTCTGTCTAGTTTTATCCAGTATTGAATGTGGCACATCTGGCAAGATGTTGTATAATAAACTGGACTGAGAATAGATGATCTCAAACTGTTGAGCCCTCATGATGGCGTCTTCTTTAGAGAAAACTCCTGACATCGCAACGTCTTTGGATAAATGTGGGACCAAAGACTTAAGGAACCACTCAAGCAGGAATGTTGGTGGGACTGGTACCTTGATTAAACTCTTTTGGTGTCTCCATTATCGGATGTGATCAGAGATATGGTCCGCTGTTGTCTATTCGAAATTGGCACGCAGCTATGTGCCAACATCGTATCTCACAAGTAATTGGAAATGGTTTAGGAAATCCATCACTAGTTCGCCAAAAGAAGAGTATCTTGAGCGATCGAGCTCAATGTACCATTTTGTGGCACTCCCAATGAGAGTACATTGAAACAATCGCAACTGTACGAAGTCATCGTTCAATGAGTTAGATGAGCACCAAAGATGGAAGGTAGTCACATGATCTCCTGGATCTTCGTTAGGCTTGGCTTCAAACTTTGGAATGTCCGAAGGCAACTTCGTTGGCATGAGAGGCCAACGCGGATCGTGACAAGTGGGGTCATTCAACAACCTTGTCAAATTTGGCAAGTGTAAAGTCGCCAGGAAAGGTAGTTTGGGTTGTTGGTGATAACCTGGGAAAAAGGGGCCTGGAGTTTGACTGGCACCAGGTTGCTAGGAAAAGTTTGGCTGCTGGCCCGGATTCTGGTAGAAATGATGGTCGTGGCCAGCGTAAGGATTTTGCATATGTGGAGACATCATCGGCTGATTTCCCAAATAGGACATAGATTGTTGGGCACACATTGTATTCGAAGGACTTTGGGAAGGATTACCCAATGCCGGTCCCATGGGGATAGGCATAGTAGTTTGTCCGGGGTTCCATTGATTGTGGAAAGAATTACCCCAGATCGACATTCTGGAGGAGGGAACGGATACCTTCCCTGAATTCCAAGGTCTTTCTAGGTTTGCCCCCTGTGCAGGAATAGTACCCTGCATAGGAGTAGATTGTCCAAAAATGGGGTTGCCCCCAGTCGGGAAAGCGGCTGACAAGAAGGTGTTGTTACCAAACATTTAGTTCAAATAAAATGGTGTCGAACCTACCAACATACTATACGAAGGTGGTCCTTGACTCCTCACTCCAAATAAACTATTGTGTGTAGGTTGCCCGACAGATTGCTGATGCGAGCCACCGAGTGAAGGGGATGAAGGAGGGATATGACCTCCTTCGTAAGGGAAAGCATTAAAAGTAGTAGGAGTGCCCCCCATGTGACCTTGCAGAGGAGCGCTAGAGCTCCCTGCCCCCAGACCCAAAGTCTGTAAAGTGGAGTAGGAAAGTACAGGACTTGTACCCGAACTAGGCATTCCGTATGAGAAAGGAGGGCCTATCGCACTAGGTGTGAAAGGGGTTTTTTCCGCAGCCAAAGATGGGATCGGACCATTGTGCGAAGTAGTTGTGGTCGAGACCATGGTGGCTTGAACTGATGACGGTGGGTTAGGAGGTGAAAGCTCTCCTGTGGTGACAATCGTAGTGGGAATTGAAGAATTCCCAGAAGGAGTAACAACATTTGTTTCCATTGCTGTGTGCGACACTGTCTGGCGCTCATAAAATTGAATTGGTACAATGAAAGGTGCTAAGAAATCAGTGGTTGGGGTTTCAACCAGGCCAAGAGAAGTTGCTTCAAGGTCCAAAATGGTCAATTCCTCCGGGGGTTGGTTGGGCACAATGGTTTGTAACCCGGTCACTTCAAAAGACCCTTGTTGGTCTAGCTTTTGCCTTAATGGTGGCAGGGGTGGCTCCAGTGTAACCGGTGGTAGGCCAAGAAGCCTTCGTGACCGAAGGAGATCGGGATCCTCCACTGTGTGAGAAGATCCAAGACACTCTAAGGTAGTCTAAACGTTCAAAAGTAATACACACTAAAAAAGGTCCCTAGAAGATAAGACAGGCAAACACTAAATTAATTGGAAGAACAATTACAACAACCAACACTAGAGCAACTTACCGGTGCAAGTGCAACTCGAATATGGAAGCACCCTCCGGGTATACTTTGCAAAGCATGGCCCGATGTCTGTCCTAGGTACCGTGGTATACCCTCGCAGTCACCTGTGTATGTCCCTAAAAAAGATTGGCAACTAGGTTGCCAGTGCGCGAACAGTCATCAGGCGGGTACAGTCGAAAGTCGGGTAGACCACAATGAGCAGGGTATTGAGCCTGAAACCTGTCAAGGGTATCGAGAGCAAATGTTCCGGAAGACAAATGAGGACCTCGAATGGATTTGAGACCCACGAAGCCCCATGGAAAATGCAAATGACGGAATCCCAAAACAAGCCCTCTATATGTGTTCTCCACTACGATTGGTCCAGCTTTGGAGGGGTTATCTCCGCTACCTTTCCGCACACAACCTCATGTTTATCCCCTGTGTTACAGGGGGGTCCCAGATAACTTTCATGACACTGGACTTAGACACTCCCTATGTCAGACTCCAATGTTTGATTTTAAATGGCCTTTAAGAGTTTCCTCTCCAACCTAATCCAAGGCCCTAGTCCTGAACTAGTCGGTGAACCCTACAAACATAAAAGTCTACTAGATTTTAAATTTAGCATTAATTTTATGGTTTTTTCTTACGTCAAGGGGTATGAAGGTGAAACTGATGATGTGTAAAAGATGAAAGCAAAAAATGAATAAAAAAGCTGGAAACAAAACTTTTATTGAATGCAAAATTTCAACAACTTTTCAAAAGAAATATTTTTAATTTTTCTGAGATTTTGGACAGCAAACTCAAAGGAATTTCACTTGACTACAAGCTACTTATGATCTAAGTGATCTGCAAAAACTTATGAAATCAACGACTTTTCCCTGGCTAATAATGCAGAAACACACTTTTCAACCAACAAGAAAATGAAAAGATATATATATATATATATATATATATATATATATATATATATATATATATATATATATATATATATATATATATATATATATATATTTATTTAAATGCTAGTAAAGCAAGAAAGGAAAAATACCGACAAGCAAAAAAAATCAAGAAAAACAATTCTAGCCTAATCGCAGATCGCAAAGAATCAGGTCAAAAATCGCACACTAGCAATTTTTTTTTATTTTTTAAACAATGATTCTCACACTTGTCTAAAAAACTTAAAAATTATTTATTTTTATGACAACTTTTTTAACTGAGAAAAAGCAGGCTAAGGGTAAGATTAATCCTAAGCTACTAACTACTCAAATAGAGATTCAAACACCTGAGAGGAATAATTCTTATCAAGGGAAAGGATGACTGTCTTACCCTCAACAAAAAGTATCCTATACAAGCACACGACTCTGAATCAAACAATACGCATGCGAACGTGTGCTGAATAGAGACAAAGGGCGTGTACATGCAGGCTGACCTTGTACAGGCTGCATGTATATCTAAACTCTGAGAAAAAATGAAAACAGATAGACCAAACCAGGAAGAGACCACTAATATTGATAACCAGGATCCCTTGAAGGCTTGGACACTCTTTCCAACAAAAAAACAAATAATGTAAGGAAAAAATGATAAAGCAAAAACAATCTGAGATAGGACTGATAGCAAACAAGACTCAGACAAAATTCAAGAAAACCCCTTGAGAATGTGTGATTCTGATAGGGAAGAGGATGACTGCCTCTGAAGTTATCTGAACTCTACACGCTACTGCTACTTCCTCAGCTAGCATTCACACGTGGGCTGTAAGAGAGTAGGGCACGTGTACACATGTGCAGACCTTATGCAGGTTGCGTGTACCTCTGTGGGTCCCGAAAAACACAGTCAAGCAAAATATAGGGAAAGATGGTATGGAAAACCAGACTCCCTGCTAGTTCAGACCTTACAGAAACTAAAATAAAAAAAGCAAGAAAAACTAGTTTGTAAAACTACCCAAAAACTAAAAATTCCAGGAACCCTAGAGAGTCTTCCCAGTATGGTCGCCAATTCTGTTGTTGGGAAAATCTCCCTATGGACTAGCAAATAGAGTTCAGACTTTGCATGCAGATATGACCGAAGAGAAATTACTTTCTACCTTCATCCCTAGATTTAAACCCCCTTTTCTTAGTAACTGCATGGAAAGATCAACCTACCTTGTTGCCGACGTTTGATGTCGATCCTCCATTGTACTTGATTACTTGTTCGCAATACTCCTTCCAAAGCTGACCTGCATCCAAGACAAGCAACAACTATGCATGCATACCACTTATATACTAACAGGTTAGAAATCCAAAACATGTACTAATCAAACTATAAAAAGTTTATGAATTGGGATGGGAAAATCATTTTCTTTATTACTTTGAATGAGTCAACTTACAAAAGTTGAGACCGGCCACCGCTCCGCGAACCTGATCCTAGGCTCCTCTTCTTCTGTCCTCCAACTACTTTGCTTTGAATCTCCTTTGGCACAAGGAAAGGCTAAAGGGTTGGGACAATGGGAATACGTAAATGGGTAGAGTTTCTTTGCTATATTTTTCCTCCCTTCAAATGGGACCCCTACCCCTTCTTTTATAGGCTAGAAGGAGCTAGGTATTTGGATGAACCCTCAACCATGCATGGCCGGGAGTTTCAGTTAACTCACCCATATCTTTTGTGCTTCATCAACAACTTTCCTTTTTTCGTGCTTTTGTCGGTCCACGCGGGCTATTTTGGGTCAGCCAGCGTGTACACACGTGTAGTAATGGATTAGGGCGCGTGGGCCTTTATAAATGAGGATTTTCAAAGATTTGTTCAACAGTGCTTTGGAAAATAAGGGATATGAGTTGGCCTGAAGTCAGGTAAGCATGTGTGGTGCAATTTAGAGTTATAACACTTATGTCATACCATTCACTCATACTTATACTTTGATGGATTTCTTGGGAAATACTCCTCTACTTTAGCATTTACACACCTAATAGAGTTTGATGATGGTCCCCCCATACCTAAACCTGGAGAATTGTATAAGGTCATAATATAGTGTGAAGTTTGAAGAAGATACCTAATGTAAATTACTTATGTGGATATTGCATTAAATTGTGACTAACTTTTTATGATTCTAATGACTCTTGTACCCATGATGGTTGGTCTCACCTGATTCATTGAGCCTTTGCTTGATGACGATGCACCCCTTGAGATGGCCCTTTTGAGGGCATTGATGATGCTTCCCCTTCACTTCATGGAGAAATTTGAAGCCTTGATGATGAGTGTTGGGTTACATGATGACTTGGAATGCCCCTTGGCATCTCTCACCACCTTCTGGACCTAGGACATTGCATATGGAGCCTGGCATGTCACCTTGAGCCATAGATGACATCATGCACCCTTTGACAACGTTAGGGTTTGATTGGATGGAATTTCCCTTGATGATGATGGTAAAACTATTTGGAGAGGTTATGGATCCCCTTTTATTGATGACATCATGCTTAAAGGCTAGGACATTTTACATGTAGAGGATGATGTCACCCTTGAGGATGATGCACACATGCTTGATCCAACCTAACACTTGTGATGATAACTTGATACCTTGTGGATGAGGGGGTATGACTTTATTGAAGAGGAGGAATTTTGGGGGTCAACCTAAGACCTATCCACCTTGTATCATGGATTGTCATGTTTTAGGGGCCTCTTAGAGAGATGGATCACTTAGTTTCCTCATTTATATAGAGGGAGTGCTACCTCATTGTAAATCATAACAACTTGTGGAGGATTATCACTAATTTTTTGTTCTATATTTCTCTTTCACTATGGATGATTTATGTGCCTTATTTGGGAGGTGATTCTTTGGATGCTTTTCAAGTTCTGATGGATGATTTCATGGTTAGGGTTTCATGGATGATCATTGATTTACCTATTAAGTGCTCTTTCTAAGTCTTTGTTGGTTTATTTCTTGAATGTATTAATTGTTAACATGTTTATTAAAGTGGTGATAGTTCATGATACTTTGTATTTCTCTTGAATAAACCTTATATTGAAACCCTTGGAGAGTTTGTAGTGGACCGCCCTAGCCTTCATTCTATTGGTTAATCCTTAAGGTTTGTAGTGGACTACTTTAAGGTTTATTAAAAGATTTCCTTTGTCTCCCAAGAAAGTTCATAATTGACTCCATATGCCCAAGAGGATAAAACATCACCAATATTTCTCCCTTGTAGTAATTCTAAACCCTAATTTCACCTCTCCTTTGTTGTCTTCGAGTTAGATTATAGTTTTCTACATTTTTCCTTCAATTTTCATCCATATTCTAGCTTGACGTCTAGGGTTTATTGGCATCTTTCACCCTAAAGTGAATCTTGTCATCATTTATTACATTGTTGTTGTAATTTTCATCCCCCAAGGCTTGATGTATTGCATCTTTAGGGTTGTTTTGTGCCATTTACATTTCAGCAATTGATTGTTTATTAAACCCTAGTTTAATTGATGATTTTCATCCCTAGTTTATTGCATGCTTACTTGTTTTATTTATGTTGTTGTAACTTGATATATTGTTGTAGAGAATCATATTTAACACATGTTTTATAATAGCCATAGTTTTTCTCTTTATTTGTAGTATCGGTGGCATCTCTTTGACTTATTTTGACTTGGTAAACATTATTAATTGTCCAAGATACTTCACATATACAAATTTGGATATTGCTTCATTTAAGCACCTTGTACTTACCTTGATTACTTAATTAACTTAGTTGTGGTATGTTTGACTAACCAATAAAGGAGCTTGTGGTCCAAGATCCATTCTTTCTATAAGATTCCCTGAGGTTTCTAGGGAAGCCTCCCTTGTGTTGGATCCATGATTCACTAAAATGAAAGAAGTGTTTGCTAAGATGACAGTGCATTGGAGCAGGCTATTTTGAATAAGTTTTGGGAATTGAGTAGGAATGAATCGCACGACATTTTGGCTAAGGAGAAAAATGTGCACAAAGTAGTTGGAACATTTTCGGGAGCACACACATAAAAGGCGGAAAGTAGTTAGGAGTTTTGGGACATTATGTCCACTTTGTAATCATTTTGTAATAGGCTTAGCCCTATAGTAAAGCTATAAATTGTAATGGGTTTTTTGGGTGGCGGAACCTTTTTTGAGTAGTTCAAAAGAAGAGTTCGATGAGTATTGGGAAGTTTTGGGGAGCTAGTGTGCATTGTATGCATGAACGATTATGGCATGTGGAGGTAGAATTGATATACATTTCATGAGAGCAACGCACACTTGATGTAAGAACTGAACTTTATTAATGAATGAATAAGAAGTTGATTGTTGTGGACATAGCCCAGTTTGGGCTGAACCACATTAAACCTTGTGTCTCAATGTGTTGCTTTTGTGTGTTGCATGATTAGTATAGATCTGCTTATTGTCTTTGCGCAATGATGATTAATGTTTAGTATTATGAATATGTCATTGTTATATGTTTCACACTTAAGGTAAAGATGAATGTTAATTAAGGTAATGTCATGAATAGAGTATATTGCATGATAATTGAATGTTGAGTGATGGATACTACACACATGAACAATGCCTAGTATGGTCTTGTTGAATGCCTCACTTCCCCTCGTCACGACAGAAAATTGGTTCCTACAGCCCCTCTAAATGCCTCAAGTGAGACTTCAATTGCTTGCAGGTGATGCCAAAAGGGTTGGTGTCTAAGGGTTTTGTTAGTTTACTACCTCTGAACCTAGGGTCTTCCCACTATACGCCAAGAAATGGTTCCATTGTCAGGATCAGGATATTTAATTGAGGGGAATGTTTTGGAGGTTGACTAAGAAGGAGATCACAAAATGGATAGAAAGGAAGGAATGTGAATACATCAATCACTCCATCACCATAAAACCCCCTTCGGCATGACATCAACCCTCAAAAGATGACGTTTCGCCTCTCCTAGGAAAATTGTTTGGGTGCTAGTGGTTGGATAATATCCTTCATGATGTTAAGTAAGCCTCCAAAGGCATCTCTATGTGATCCAGTGTGCGGGCCTACCACATCCAACTTGTGGGCTCCTTTCCCCATGGAATCCCAAGCTAGGCTTGTTCTCCCAAAATTGGCCACCAAGCAAGGTATTGCAAAAGAAAATGGTATACCCTCCATAGATCTCAAGTCAAATATATCATGACAAGTGTAAACCACATATAATAAGAAAGGCACCTAAACATGTGCATCAAAACTGCCTCATCAAATAAAACAAAATCTCAAAACCCTATACAATTAACTAAGTTTAAGTATGGGAGGGGTGTCATAAATATCATATTGTGTAGACAAAGACCCTCGGGTAGGGGATTCTCCCAAGGATGGCCTTTCAAGGTTATGTAGTGGATGATGAGGTGGAAGGGGTTCAAACTTCATAGGCCGATGTGTGCCTTTGTAGAGGGTGTGTGGCACCTTCGTTTGTGATGCAATTTTTCCAAGCCCATCTTCTTGCGATTCATTATTTCTTTCATGTTTTAAGGAACACTTTGAAGGCCACTATCCTAACATGGTGTCCAAATAATGACAGTGTCATTAAAAAATACGTCGTGGAAATAAGAAGGCGGGCTCATGATGAGACCCTTTTTCTCTCAGTTGTGCAACCGAGGGCCACTACCCTAGCTTGGTGACGATATGATGGTAATTTCATACAACTAAATACCCATTATCATGATCAGTTGGCTCGTGATGAGATGTACCATGATCCAACTAACCCCCTAAGCATTCATTATCATTCAATTTGGTAGGTCCTCCTTTTATTACAGAGAATTATTTCATTGGTTTCTCGGGGATCCCTGGGCGAAGCATCCGGAAGGTTAATATGTAAGATTTTATGTTTTTAGCCAACAACAATCCCTCTAGGCCTTCAGCCCCTTATTCCCATGAAATGAGGTACATTCCCTTCTTGGGTCACTAAATTCAAAGGGCCTATAAGAGGTAAACATGATGGAAATTTGATGAGCGGAAAGTGGTATGTATGGTCAGGAATGGTACGATAAATCCTCAAGGGACCCCTAGTTGCAAACCTTCCCCAAAGGTTGGCCTCTAACTAGGAAATCTATGACACTCACCAAGGTGAAAAAGGGTCAAAAGAATAATGTCCAACAAAATGTTCTATAATCAAAAGTATCTTAAATACAACATGCTTGAATGCCTTAAATATTAGGGTGATTACCTGCCACAATACCTGACTTGTACCACATGGAGCAAGACACATCTGCCTTCCAAAAGATGGCTAGTGTGGTGGAAATGTCGACAATGGATCAGAATGTGGTGATAGAGCGGGCTTATGTATGTGCAAGTGGACACTGCTAGTCATGTTGTCTCTCGACACTCCAAATCTGTAACTTGAGGGCCTCGAGACATCATCTCCTTAGTTATCCCACAAATTGGGGATAACATCTGGCTCCTACTTAGGGACATGTGCTCATCGTAGAGTGCATGAGAACCACAACATATCCTGGTAGACTTGTTCCTAAACCAAAATAGAAAACCGTAAAATCTAGGGTGCTTCTATCACCCTTCATATATATATATATATATATATATATCAAAACCCAAACAAAAACTAATCTAGAAAAGAAAAGTTTAGCATTTTTTCAAAATTTTCTAAACTAAGCATGAAATCAATATGCAAGTAGAGAAAAATGAAATATGAAATGAAACTAATATGAGAAATCAAGATGAAAATGTAAGGAAAGAAAGATGATCTACCTACTTACCTGGGGCCTTGGGGCCCTAAAGATCAGGTGATGGGTGATGTCAGGTGAAGTCATACAACCAATGCAACCAATTGATCATCTCATCAAAGTATATTCCCATGTGATTAATCATGTAATACAATAAAGGTAAGTCAAGAACATAATAATCATGAGTATAAATACACATATACTCGATCATGAAATAAAACTCATGGAGATGGGTGGGGTGGAGGAAATCCTGCTGGAAAGAGAAACCATCAGCTCGATCATCCTACCTAAAAGTGTATCCACAAGCTTGATCAATCCATCTCTGGAGAGGGATACCACATGTAGATGATGTCTCATCTTCATGTTTACTTATAAAATCATTTCTCCCTGAAGAATAAGAAAGGATAGGAGGTCCCAAGAACACCTATTGGTTTCCCATACAAGGGGAAATGGGGTAAGCCACAACCTTATGTTTAGAGAAAAACTCCTCCCTTGGACTTAGGAAACGTCGCTTCTTTGTCTGAAAATATTCACTCAAAATATCAATATGAAAGTACTTCCAATTGGTAGTGTGGACCTTGGACTGCTTTGGGCTAGTCATGACCTAGTGTCTATCAAAACCCGAGCATGATGGTTGAAAATAACTATAGAACAAATCTGCATCCTCAAAAATGTGAAAAGGAAACTCCCCTTGGGTGGATTTTCCAGGAAATCTAGGGAAGAGGCTTTGGGATAGCTTTCCAAAGTGTCATTAGGCATCATAATAGGATTCAAAATCCTCCCTGGCAATGGTGCCAAAATTGTATCGCACAAGTTTTAGGTTGGGTAAAGCTTGACCAAACTAACAATTGGTGACAACTTAGAGAGAACCTACTCATTATCACCTTAGGTAGGTGTTCACATCCCTTTAGAGGTGAGGTAGTCACCTCAAGGGGGGAATTTCGGCGACCTAAGGGGGATTGAGATGGAAAAATTGATGTATGAACGGATTCTCTTATAGGTCAAGTTTCTAGATGGAAGAAAGAGCTTAGAAATGATTCTTGAGGGTTTCTTAAGGTTGTCAATGCTTCGAGTGACATGCGAAGAAAGAATACTCGCCTAAGACACAAGGAAAACTAAGTATATGATGCAATATGTTAGGTGGAAAATCAATTTAAGCTTGTTTTCCCTAGTTTAAGAAAACATCACTGATATATATCAGCAAGTAAAAGACAATAAGTGCTAAAAGTCTAGTTGACTAAGAAAGAGACAAGCTAGTAAAGACTAGTTCAACTCAAGCATGAAAGAGAAATACTTTAGCATAAAAGAAAGGCTGCAAAAAAAAGCTTACTACAGTGATATTTATTAGACTTATGGCTGTAGCAAAACAAGCCTTATAACAGAAAAATCAGCCAATGAAAGTCACCTCAAACTAGCCTGACAAGTGTGCCTAGGTTAGTAGTTTATTAGGGAAAAGTCTTAGCAAGTCTCTAGGGTTAGTTTAGGAGTTATCTAGGGTTAAAGGGTTAGATTTTTGCAGCCGTAATGGCTGTAGATTAGCTTTATTACAACAATAAGTTTTAGTGGGTGAAATAGGACGCCTCAATGAGGCAAGATAGCCTATGTCTCAAATAATAATATCCAAGTGAAAGAACTTCAAAACTTCAACTTTTCATGTTTGTCGATGCAACGACTAGTGCCTTTGATTAATGGGTTAATGGGGTCAAAAGTAAAGAACTAGAGCTACTACCTCCTTGTGGGTATAAATCCTATTACTCCCCAAGGAAAGTAACCTATCTAGGGTTTTAAAATAAGGGGTGTATATCCTTATACTTCCTTAGAAAACCCTTGCAAACAATAATTCTATGCTTTAAAATTATGGTGGAGCTAAAGTAAGGGTGTAAGCACTTATACTCCCTACCTAGCCTTAGAAACAATCAACCTTGAGCTTGAATTACAAATGATAGCAACAAGTAAAATGTCTTACCAATCCAAATAACAACAATATAAACCATACGATGCCAAGATAAGCCACCACAATATCTAGAAAAGACCTCCAAGTGCTAGCACATAATCATCATGTACTCCATAACCAAAGAAAGCACCATACCATAGCAAAAGAGAACATAAAGCTTCAAGGTAGCGAAAATTTCAGTCCTTAGCTCTTCCCAATGGGAGATTTATGATCAAAATGAGATTTCATGATCTCTATTTATACAAAATGTCTATCATATAGTTTTCCACTTAAAAAAGGTAAAAAATAATATAAGGGGTCCACAAACTTTATCTTACCCCTTGCATCAAAAACAATTCATCTTAAAATTCACTTTTACACAGAAGAAAACCCTACAACAAGATGATGTCACCCCTTTAGGGGACGTTTTGGAAATTGAGCAAGTTGTTGGAGAAGATGTGGAAGTCCTTGGGGCTTCTTGAGCCTCCTCATCATGGGCTAAGCCTTCTCCATTCCTCATATTATGAAAATATACCAAGTGTCAATGTGCAATCACTCCATCGCCATAAAACCCCCTCAAGCACAATGTCAACCCTCAAAAGATAATGTTTTGCCTCTCCTAGTAAAATTGTTTGGGTACTAGGGTCTAGATAAGATCCTTCATGATTTAAAGTAAGCCTCCAAAGGCATCTCTTCATGATCTGGTGTGCGGGCCTACCAAATCCAACCTTTGGGATCCTTTCCCCATGGAATCCCAAGCTAGGCTTGTTCTCCCAAAGCTGGCTACCAAGAAAGGTCCTACAAAACAAAAGGGTACACCCTCCAAAGATCTCAAGTGAAAGATATTATGACAAGTGTAAACCATATCTAATAATCAAGGAACCTAAACATGTGCATCAAAACTACCTCATCAAATTAAAAAAAATCTCAAAACCCTATACAATTGACCAAGTTTAAGTATGAGAGGGGTATCATAAAGATCCTATTAGGTAGACCAAGACCCTCAAGTAGGGGATGCTCCCAAGGATGACCTTTAAAGGTTATGTAGTGGATGATGAGGTGGAAGGGGTTCAACTTCATAGGCTGATGATTTTCATGACATACAATGGCTTGTATTATCTCATTCATGGGTTCCTTTGTAGAGGGTGTGTGGCACCTTTGTTTGTGATGCACTTTTTACAAGCCCATCGTCTTTCCATTCATTATTTATTTCATGTTTTAAGGAACGAGTTGAAGGCCACTATCCCGGCATGGTGTCTAGATAATGACATTGTCATTCACAAATACCTCATGGAAATGAGAAGGCTAACTCATGATGAGACCCCCTTTCACTCAGTTGTGCAACCGAGAGCCACTACCTTGGCTTGGTGATGAGATGATGCAAATGTCATACCACTAAATACCCATGATCATGATAGGTTGGCTCATGATGAGACCTCTCATCCTCCAACTAACCTCCTAAGCATTCATTATCATTCAATTTTGTAGGTCCAAATTTTCTTACAGAGAAGCATTTCATTGCTTTCTCGAGGATCCCTTGGTGAAGCATCTAGAAGGTTAATATCTAGGATTTTATCTTTTTAGCCAACAAGAATCCCTCTGGGCCTTCAACCCCTTCTTCCTATGAAATGAGGTACATGCCCTTCTTGGATCACTAAATTCAAAGTCCCTAGAAGAGGGAAACATGATGGAAATGTGATAAGTGGACAGTGGTATGTATGGTCGAGAATGGTAAAATAACCCCTCAAGGGACCCCTAGTTTCAAACCTTCCCCAAATGTTGGACACTCACTAGGAAATCTATGACACTTACCAAGGTGAAATAGGGTCAAAATCATAATGTCCAAGAATGCGTTCTATAATCAAAAGAAGATTATATACAACATGCTTTAATGCCTTAAATATTAGGGTGATTACCTGCCACAATACTTGACTTGTACCACATGGAGCAAGACCCATCTGCCTTCCAGAAGTTGACTTGTGTGGTAGATGTTCCCACAATGGATCAGAATTTTTTGATAGAGTGAGATTATGTATGTGCAAGTGGACACTACTAGTCATGTGGTCTCTCAACACTCCATATCTATAACCTGAGGGCCTCAAGACATCATCTTGTTAGTTATCCCACAAAATGGGGATACCAATCATCAAGAATAATATTTTTGCACGAGAAGACTGGATGGAAACATAATCTTTGTATAGTATACCCAAATTTTCTGCAACAATAAAGATATTGAACTTTCACAATGTGGCCGAAGAAGACAAAGAAAATTAATACCCCAAGGAATTTAAGATACCTAAGGCTGAAGGGGAGTGCACAGTCGAACGACCAGAACTTGAATCCACGATATATGCCAATCCTTTGATTACATGCAAAGTAAATATTGGTACAGAAGACATGCCTAAGTTCTTTAGTATAGGAGACTACTAGAGAAATGAAATAGTTGAGAAGATTTTTGACTTACTACACCAGTATCAAGACTTGTTCCCGACTACTTTCTTAGAGATGAAGGGCATTGCTGGAGAGTTAGGAGAAATGAGGATTCCACTGAAACCGGATGCCAATCCTGCACGACAGAGACCATATAGAATGAATCTAAAATACAAGCAGAAAGTAAAAGTAGACATAGACAAAATGTTATAAGCCGACATTATAGAGCCTATTGAAAATCAGAGTGGATTAGCCCAATGGTAGTTCAAGATAAGAATACATGAGGAATTAGGATATGTTTCGACCTAAGGAAGTTAAATGATGCATGTTTACATGATCCATTCCCTATTGCATTTACAAAAGAAGTATTAGAGAATGTCGGGGGTCATGAGGCTTATTCTTTCATGGATGGGTTCTCAGGATACCACTAGATCAAGATTGCACATGAAGAAAGACACAAGATCACCTTTGAGACATAATGGGGTCGTTACCAGTACACAATGATGTCATTTGGGTCGAATAATGTGTCTTCCATATTCTCTAGAGTAGTGGTAATTTTGTGCTTAATGTTAGATAAGTGTATCCAATACCATATCTCATTGAATTTAAAGAAATTCATCTTTTGTGCACCTTTTGTAATTTTGTTGGGCCATGTGGTGTGTAAATAGGGATTGTTAATGGACCTTGCAAAGATAGCAGTGATTTTTTATTTTCTACCACCAACTTCAGTGTGACATTTGAGAGATACGTTGGGTCATACTAGATATTATATAAAGTTTATTAAAGGATATGCGTAGATTAAAACCCCTATGGAGAATTTGTTGAAAAGGAATTTAAATTTTAGTGGAATGAGGAATTCCAGCAAGGCCTGGACACATTAAAGCAGAAGATAGTCATTGTGCCTATTTTTTTTTTTCCTAATTGGAGCAAAGAATTTCATATACATGTGGATGCATCATTTATATCCTTAGGAGGAGTCTTAGCTCATCCAGGAGAAGGGGAGATAGATCACCCAATTGCATTTGCAAGAAGGAAGTTATCATCCACAGAGCAGAATTATACTACGACAAAATGAGAAGGTTTGGAAATGTTGTACACTTTGTAGAAGTTTAGACATTACTTTCTTGGATCCCAGTTCAATATGTATGCATACCATTCTACACCGAGATATCTAGTGAAGAAGCCAGTGTTCGGGGGGAGGATATGCAGATGGTTATTTTTGTTCCAAGAATATGACTTTGAGGTCATTGTGAAATTAGGGAAATTCAATTCAGGACCAGATCACTTATTGTGCATACTATCAGGACAGGATGTAAGGAATTTGGATGACAGGTTACTAGACGCACACTTATTTTCAATCTAGATGGTGGACTACTATTTTTCATACTTAGTCAAGTTTTTAAGCACATGCATAGCTCCCTCAAATTTTATAGTGGCACAGAAGAAGAGACTAGTAGTAAAGGTAGCAGACTACCAACTGAGAGCATAAAACGTATATAAGTTAGGTGCATATGGTATTCTATGATGTTGTGTATTATAACATGAAAGAAACATGATACTGTCAGAGGCCCATGAAGGGGTTGCAGGAGGTCACTATGCATACAAGGAAACAACCCAAAAGATATTACGTGTAGGTCTATGGTGGCCTACTTTGCAGAAAGATGCCAAGGAATTTTGTCAAAGTTTTGATGTTTGTCAAAGAATCAGGAAGCCTTTTAGGAGAGATGAGATGCCATTAGTATCCCAAGTAATTCTACAAGCATTTTAAAAATGGGAAGTGGACTTTGTTGGATCGATTAATACACTAGCTAAGAGGTCAAGAACTCAATACATAATTACTATGACATACTACTTAACCAAATGGGCTGAAGTAGATCCAATCAAAGACATCAGCGCAGAGACAGTTGCGCTATTTCTGTTTGAAAATGTAGTTACAAGGTTTGTATGCCCAATGATACTTATGAGTGATCATGGAACTCACTTTTTGAACATAATGATTGTTTCATTGATAGAGGAGTTCTGAATTCATCATCAGAAAAGCACACCATACCATCATCAGGCAAATGGCACAGTAGAATCCTTTAATAAGATCTTGTAGCATGAGATGACAAAGGTGTCTAATGTAAGTAGGGATGTCTGGGACTTGAATATTTCAGTAGTTCTATGGGCATACATGAATACGAATAAGAATGTGATATGTCACACTCCATTTAGATTGATATATGGACAAGAGGTTGTTATCCCGATGGAATTTATAGTACCAAGCATCTCCATTGTTGCATTGACAGAACTTACAGAGGCATGCGTAGTAGAAAAGAGACTGTCATACCTTATGGAATTAGAAGAAGATAATTTTTTTACAGGTTTCCATCAACAAGTACATAAAGCACACGAGAAATCTTGGCAAGATAGACACATCAACAAGAAGAAATTTTGAAAGGGAGACTTAGTCTTACTCTATGAAAATAAGTTTCTACAACACCCAGGGAAGTTCTAGATGCATTGGCTAGGACCTTATGTGATCATATATATGATAGATGTGGGTGTTGTTCATTTAGAGAAACTGAATGCAGAAGATGTAGAAGCACTAGTTAATGATAGTCGTCTAAAACTTTTACAGGGACAGTCGGGCTTCCACGCACTAGTCTATGCACACAATTTGTGTACCATAGAACTTGTACTATAAAGTAGCATAGATAATAATTCAATAAAAGAGTTAGAAATAAAATACAGAAGGTTGAAAGGAAGCATAAAAGTATTAGTTCAAACAGCTCAACCAGAGAATGTCGCAATTCATAAGGAAGCACAAAATGTCACATAGATGCAGTGAACAAGGAAGACGTGTGTGCAAGAAGGAAGAAGGATTGTGATAGAGACGTATGAAGAAAGAGGGAAAATAATTTAATTCAATCCATGAAAGGACATGCATTAAAGGATGAACATGACAACAAAGTAGTGGTGTCGTGTAGTCATAAATACAAATCGACAAGAGGATTTTGATAGACCGGAAGATATAACGCAGGATTCGTCGGAGGATATGAAATTAATGAAACATTAAGGAACGTAATGAATGTTAAGGAAAGTGGATTAGAATGTAAGTTTTGGTGTGAATGGGTTTAGAAACAGTTGGCGATAGGTGATTAAGGCAGTGGATGACCCGACATAAAGAAGTTATTGTCAATTGTGTTTTCATAGAGGCTAGTGCGAGTAGAGAGCCGAGCAAATACAGACAGCCGATAGAATGTAGACAAAACCAAAGAAGTGAGTTGCAGAGAAAAGTTGCATAGGACTATGGCACCACCCAAAGTAACAGTGGAATCAACATCAACACTGAAGAAACAACGTAGTAAGTAGTCGGTAGTAATGGTATAGGAAGAAAATATAAGAGCGTCCTTGTTAGAGTCGAATTCGAGAAATTTTCCAAGGGATTATGTACCACCAAGGAACCCATCAATAAAGTTGGTACACCTACAGAAGGAAGCGAAGTGTCCGCTCGTGGAGCCAAAAATTCCACCAAGAGTAATAGTCAAAGGAGACATGTTAGGTGCAGTGTCGAGTCTGAGGTTTGTGGATCATGAATTTTCAGACGAGAAGAAGTTCCCAAACTTAGACTCAAGAAAATATTTGAGGACATTCATCGATCTAGAGACGACGTTTATCAGAGTTGAGCCACAGACATGGAAAACAAGATTGTAGAAATCAAGAATCATGAACTTGCTACAAATATCGCATTTTGGTAGGAGCAACGAGATAAATTCATGTGTGAATATGATGCTAAGTTGCATCCATAGAAGATATTTATGGATGGACAGACCAGTGTGCATAGATTCAGATTTGATCGTGTAGATAACAGGGTTGTCGATGGTAGGGGAGGACCCAATGCTACTATTTTTAGACAATTCGAATGAAAAAGCGTTGTTAGAGAGGACACAGGAGAAGTTTGGGATGTTCAGAGCAATGTGCAAAATCAATTTAGCAAATATCAATGATGATTGGTCAAGTTTACAATGCATGTATTAGCTTGCAAATTGTTAAGAAAGTGTCACAGAGATCAATTTCCCGCAGGAGTGATAACATCGGTAGAGAAGTGCATCGAAGGCATACAGATGAGATGTGCAACATTCCTAGTCAACTATTTGTAGATAGAATGCAGATAAGTGTAAGACAAAGGTATGGAATTCCCCTAGACATATTTGATAATATTAATTCCATCAATGGCTTGGAGGGAGCCAGAGGACTCACAGTTTTTGTCAGTGACAAATAAGGCATGCTTGGCAACGAGGTACGTGAACTTGTGGCACACTGCACACAAGGGAAGACAACTAGAAAACAATATTTACTTCTACATATACAAGGAAATGATTTGGACAAGCATTTAGAGTATACCACGCATACCACCATAGGTGGTCGGAGAATACAAGCTAGTCGCAATTTAAGGCATGGCACCATCACATGTATGTGCAAGTGAAAAAGGACCCAAGCAAAGAATGGCTTCCCACATGGTATAGGTTAACCGAGGAAGAGATGGGACATATTATGGAAGGTTGGGATGATGATTGGAAGATCCAAACAACAAATATAGAGCAGTTGGAGAAACAAAACCTGGAATTAAAAGACGTAGATGATGATGAAGAAGAAGGAGAAGAACATGAAAAAGGAAATGGTGTAGGAGGAACAACACAGAAGACAGTCTCATGCACGGGAGAGAAGAGAAAAGAAGTAGATACAGGGACAATAGTCCCACAACAAAAGAAAAGGAAAGCTACAAAAAAAATAGTTGTGCAAGCCCTTACAAAAGATGACTTGGAAAGGATTGCAGACCAAGTTAAGGAAGCAAAAGATGAAGCCTTTGAGTGTGTGACAAATCAACAAGAAGAAATCCATTCATATATGCACACACAGATTGTTGCGCTGTGACAAATTTTGGAAGCAACGAGACTAACACCATTTCACATTGGAGAAAATGTACAGAAACAACAAACAATGCAGATGATAGAAGCACAGTCGACGACATCCCAACTAGTTGCAAAATCATGGGAAAATCAGTTAGTGAATATAGGTATAGGGGCCTTGGAGTTCCCCGCATCAAATATGAAGGAGAAAGTAAAGACACTAAGTCATATTGACTTAGTGGTATCTTAGTTTCCTATAGATATTTTGTATGGGTTACAATCGAACATGACATAGGAACTTCAAGTGCATACAGCGTCGACATCGTTGGAGCTGACAAAAACAATTGCAGAAAAGGACATGTTGCAAGCATAATATGATCAACTCAGGAAAGAGTGGGATGAGGCAACAAAAAAGGCAGATAGATTCAAACAGGCGGTTGAGGGGGTGTATAAAATTATTCCATAAGTGATAAGGGAGGAAGACACCCCATTGGAGGAACATGTGACGAAGCTGAGCGAAGCCATTCAAGGATTTCGAACAAAGATCACTGACTTAGAGGTATGATAGATACCAAGCACTCCCCCGGAGAAAAGGGAGCAACACAAAAAGATGGCCACCAAAATCATAGAGAACATCAAGAGTATGGAAGTAGAATGTGCTAAGTTGTATGTAGAAAGCACAAGAGTTTGGATGTAACTAGATGAATACGTGGAGTTGCAAAAGATTGGATAGAAGATACATGTTGCATAGGATAAGGCACAGAAGTTTAAAGAAGGAATGATTACATTACCACCAACAGAGGGGGTAACAACAATGGACGAAAACATAAAACTGTATTCAGAGATAAATCAGCTAAGGGCGGAGTAGAAGGATCACGTGCAAAAGATTGAGGTATTGCAAGAAGAATACTATAAGGTGATAGCGGAGTTAGCCTCGACTCAAGGAAAGATCAAGCAGGTAGTGTAGGAAACCGCTGAAAAATTGAAGACTCACTTAAATGCATAATTGGTCAAAGAAATTGTCCAACATGAAGAACAAGTCATGGAAAAAGTTGCAATGACCAGTGATACACTACATAAGTTATTAGAAACATGGAAGCAAGCCTAAAGTGGCTTGGGACAAACCACATGTGAGTGTTGGGGGCCTATTAGAGTAGGCTATTTTGAATAATTTTTTGGAATCACGCACGAGTGAATCGCACGACATTTTGGCTATGGAGCAACATGCAAAAGGCAGAAAGTAGTTGGATCATTTTCAGAAGACAACACGCAAAAGGCAGAAAGTAGTTAGGAGTTTTGGGACATTATGTCTACTTTGTAACCATTTTGTAATGGGCTTAGCCCTATTGTAAAGCTATAAATTGTAATGGAGTTTTTTGGGTAGAGGAAGATTTTTTTAGTAGTTCAAAAGAAGAGTTTGATGAGTATTAAGAAGTTTTGGGGAGATAATGTGCATTGTATGTGCGAACAACTAGGGCACATTGAGGTATAATTGATATACCTATGATGAGCGTAGTGCGCACCTGAAGTAAGAACTGAATATTATGAATGAATGAATAAGAATCCAACCATTGTGGATGTATCCCAGTTTGGGGTGAACCACGTTAAATCTTGTGTCTCGATGTGTTGCTTATGTGTATTGTACGATTAATATAGATATGATTATTGTCTTTGCACAATGATGATGAATGTTTAGGATTATGAATATGTCATTTATATATGTTGTGCACTTAAGGTAATGATGAATGAATGAATGTTAAGTAAGGTAATGTTGCATAGAGAGTATATTGCATGATAATTGAATGTTGAGTAATGGAAATTGCGCACATGAACAATGCATAGTATGGTCATGTTGAATGCCTCACTTCCCCTCATCACTGCAGAAACTTGGTTCCAACAGCCCGTCTAGATGCCTCATGTGAAACTTCACTTACTTGTTAAGTGATGCCGAAAGAGCCAATGTCTAAGGTTTTTTTTGGTTTATTATCTTTGAACCTATGGTTTTCCCACTGCATGCCAACACAAACACTTCTATGTAACATTTGTCTTGCCCCTTGTGAAAGGATTTACACAAAGGTGATAGATTTTACGATAACATTTTGGCGCCATTGTCGAGGAGAATTGAGTTATTATTCTTGGAAATATGAAGTCTATGCTTCAATATTCTTTTGATGAGTATACATCAAATCCTAACCAGTGTTCTCATCTGGCGACTCCATTGAGGGAAGAATCCCTTTTCCCTATGCAATTTTTTAAGAATCTATCCTTGTAAGGTGAAACAAACATTGTTGTAAAGGAATTTAAGATTCACCTTGGCAGATCCACTCATATGCTTTTGTAAAAAGGTGTCATCCTATTTTAATATTATGTATGAAGTTGCATATTCTCAAATGAAGGAATTATGGAACCATGGGAACTTCATGAAATGTTTCCTTCTCTTGATATTAAGAATGTTCCTGGATACCCGAATCCATTTTTTTTTTTGGATTGTGGGGATGATTGTCCAAAATTTGAAACTGATTCATCTTCAACCATTACTCATGTTGTAAAATTATTGAAATACACCTTATAAATAAATGTGATACATTAAGATTTTCTTATAAGATTATTTTTATTATATATGGAAGCAAAACAAAAGGATTGGGTCAACATTCTTGCAGTCCAAAGAATATATCTTCTATTGCATATTTCATTGAGAAATTTCTCAAGAATTGGGGCCCCATATTTCAGATGTATGAAGACACTCTTTAAACCCTATTAAATATGAAGAAGACACCGTTGAAGAAAAATAGCCTAAATAAGAGATTCATCAAGGAAGCTACCAAACCTATGAAGAAGAGCAAGGGCCACCTCATGAATCCATTGAAGAAAAGGAAGACTTGGATGAAACATAACATGTTGAAGATCAAGGCCATGATGATAACCTGATAGAAGAGAGTGTCTTTATTCACAAAGAAAAGAGTATGGTAAGTCTTACTCCTTTCCAATATTTTGATTCATATGATGCATCCTTTGATTATTTGTAAAGTGAATATTTTTCATAGAAGCCCTTAGATTTGGTGAAATTTTCATTTGATGAGGAACATGGTAACCATGAGATTGGAAATGTTGATGATTTTCTATGCATTGGAAGGAATAAATGGGATATGCATTTTTCTCATTTTTATGGGGATCCCATTTATGATATTGATACATGTCCTTTTGAGCACATCCTAGGAGGTATGATACATATTTTTTTGAGCACTTGGGGTTATTTTGTGAAGAATATTTTCAACCACCCTTATGATAAAATTTTGGTTAACATTCAAGTGAGCACTCTTATGGGACTATGATTGACCCAAAGCAGCAAGAATGTCATAGGAGAAATTTCTAGCCATATTTTTCCTCGTCCTATTAGTTATATGTCATTGGAGGTACAACTGGAAATTATGTTTTTGGTGATGAGATATATATGGGGAAAATGTGTTTTCAACCTATGGTTTGTTACAAGGATTTCCAACCACATATAAAATCACAACAAACCCTAAGTTGGGAGCATTTTTTTTCAAGATCTGAATTCACCTCGCACTTTTCATCTTCATCCTCTTCAGAAAATCATGAGGTATTTTTCAGGTTTCTCATTATTCCATCTCAAGCCTTTGGGAGTGACATTGTAAATAAAATATGAGGTTGCCACATTTTGAAGTACACAGATCAATGTTACAAGATGCAAGGATTGCATTATGAAGGCCTTTCTTGGAGCAAGTATGATCCATCATTAATATATTGCAACCCTATTCAAATATGGATAGAGAAACCTTATAAATGCACATCTCGACATGATTACATTCCTATTACTTTCCCTCGTGAGTTGGATTTTGTGTTTGGTTATGGTGTAATGTTTGTCCTAGATCATCACCATTTTTTTGCTTGACATTTCCTTGTTTTGGTTCATAACTAAGAACAAGGGTATAATTTTTTACCTTGATGGGATGCTAAGATGGTTTCACTAGTTGTATGATTATACCTAGCACTTTTGTTGTCCTATAGCATTAGGTAGGTTAATGTTAAGTCATATTGTGTTCTTGCATATTGATTGTACTTTATTTTGATTGATGTTTGCTATTAATTGATCCTATACATCCATGACAACTTAGCCTTATACATGATTTTTAAATATATACATACATACATACATACATACATACATACAAATACACACACACACACACACACACACACACACACACACACACACACACACACACACACACACANTATATATATAAATGAAAATGAAAAAAATAAAATTCGACATTTTATTTTAAACCTTCCATATACCAAGATGGATCATATTCCCTTACCCTCTTGTTACTGATGGTTTTATGTTAGAATGTAGCAAGAAACACAACAACAAAACAGACCATTAACGTCAGAATTTAGTATATTTGAGTGCATGAATTGGGCTCAATGGTTGACGCAAAACCCGACACCAAATGGCGTGTTCATTTGGGCACCAAAATTAGCATCGGGATTAACACTTAGATTAGCGCCTAGATTAGCACCCATAGTAGCGCCTAAAATAGTGCCTAAATTGGTAGTTTTTCTCCCAATCATGCTTCCTATTTTCTTTCTAGTATAGCATCGAAAATAGCTTCTGCTTTAGCTTCCAAATTTACGCCAAGCTTTTCTTCCATTATTGTGTCTTTTTTTGCTTCTAAAATGGTTTCCATGATTGCGTCTTTAGTTGCTTATAAAATTGCTTCCATTTTTACTTCTGTGTTTGCTACTTGAATTGCTTCTTTTTTTTCTTCATAGGTAGTGCCAAGTTTTGCTTCCAAGATTGCTTCTGGTTTGGCTTCCATTATTGCTTCCTTTTTTTATTCTTTTTTTGCTTCCAAAGTGCCACTAAGTTTTTCTCCTTAATTAACACTAAATTTTTCTTCCAGAATTGCTTCCTTGTTAGCTCCATGGTTTACTTCCTTTTAGTTCCAAGGTTTGCTTCCTTTTTAGTGCTTGGTTTTGATTCTTTTTTAGGTCCAAGGTTTGCTTCTTAATTAGCATCCAGTTTTTCTTTCTGTTAAGCAACCAATTTAGCTTCCTACTTAGATCCAAAAATAACTACAAGTATGGATTCCAATTTAATGTCAAGTTTTACTTCCATTTTAGAGCCACCTTTTGCTTCCAGTTTAATAACTCATGTTATTTCCTTATAGCTTCCATTTATTAATTTAATATTTTTTATTTCAATTTAATTAGTTAAATATATCATGTTGCTTAAAAAACTTATATCATTATAGAGTAAGTCATATTGCATTTGAAGAATTTTATATGATAACTTTTAAAAATAATTTTTAGGGAAATGGACATCCATACAAACTAACAACATCGTTCTACTTATTAAATATTCATCTAAATAAAATCTACAACATATAGTACATACAAAATAACAAGATAATGATTATAACATGATCATCATCTATAATTAAAACAAGTGAGTCAAATATACCAATATTAGATAAGTATCATGTCAAACAACTTATATCTTAAAAAAAAACAGATATCTCATTTGAAATGTATAACATTTATGGAGATCTTATACAAAATAAAAAGATAATGATTATAACATGATCATCATATATAATTAAAACAAGTGAGTCAAATATACCAATATTAGATAAGTATCATGTCAAACAACTTATATCTTAAAAAAAAAAACAGATATCTCATTTGAAATGTATAACATTTCTGGAGATCTTAAAAAAACATATATCGCATTTCAAATTTATGCCATACCATTCATGAAGAAATTTAATTGAATTTGACACACACACACACACACACACACACACACACACACACNTATATATATATATATATATATATATATATATATATATATATATATTAACAAGTCAATACTGATAAGATCATCATCATATATAACTAAAACAAGTGAAAGTCAAATATGCTAGTAGATTAATAACATGTCAAAATGATACATGGCCAATAGTCGACATAAGTCAAAATGATACATGTCCAAATGATATAAGTAAAAATGATAAATCATACACGTCAAGATGATACATGCCAAAATAATACAACTCAATAATATGGTACTGCGGGTGAAAATGATACATATGATAGTAAACATGAAAAGAGACATCATAACGATATATCAACAACGATCCATGATGGAGTATATACGATCAATGTCATTTGCTACTACCAACAACTAGCTCATCATCATCACTATCATGATGATCATCAATGTGATCATCATCGCCTTTTGCCTCAGTGTCTTCTGCATCTACCTCATCATCATCATCTCCCATGTATGTATCAGACCAATTATAATATGGATCTATCTCATGAGGATCAACTGGATCTTCTAGAAGACCCGTGTTCTGCAAAAAAAACATTCAAAATGAAAAGTTATTATTTATTTCATGCAATAATTAATTTGTGTGTTATATTTCTAATATTACAAGATATGAAACAAAACCATAATCTTATTACATTATATCAAAGTGCACATACCATAATAAAATTTCAAATAAGTTACAGATAAGATGTCATTCCAATGATGTAAAACATGCAACAATTCCAATAAACCTTAGTAAAGATCATAACAAAATATGTTATATATTTTAACTATCAACTGTAAATTCTATTACATAAATGTATGTGCCAACTCTCTCCATTTTACGCTATATATGATTATGTTTGCTTCAAAGATCCTTTGAGAGTTAACCGATCTATATATCTTCTTCTCTTATATTTCAAAAATAAATGTTTTTCTGGGACATTTTAGCACTATAATATGATTCAAAGGTCCTTTGAGAGTTAACTAGTCTATTGGTAATTATGAAGATGCTCTCAATACTTATTCAAATAGACCACATCCAAAGATTCTCTCGATACTTATTCAACTAGAGTATGTCGGACCTTGTTATATTTACAAAGATTGGATACAAATAGTCCAATATACAAAAAGTATGCGAAGATATGGCTTGGTTGCAAATTATATACAGCTAAAAGAAAATGATCAAAATAAAGGAGCAAGTATCTACATTGACGAAAGGCCAAAAGCAACGAGGAATATTGTAGGGTTTATAAATAGTACATGACCCGAGACCAAAAATAAGCGACCCAATTGCGTATTTGAGGGGCGTGTTAATCCATTTGGAAAGATTCAGTCTGTTTAGTACTCAGTGTGTCATATTTTTGTTATCAACATTTGAATTTTTCATACATTTGAATTTCTCATAAATTTGAATTTATTCCAATGATAATGATCACGGTTCTAATTTTACTGTAATTTGACAGGATGATCGTGGTAAATCAAAAGCGACCTCAGAATAGGTAAATGACCAACAATTTTCGAATTGCATTAAATGTGCATTTTATATCTGTGGCGATCAATTATTTTATTTGTTTACTTAATTGAATTATCATTTATTTTGTCGAATATGTAGTCGGTGGGACATGATGTTGATGATGGTTCGCTCGGTGAAATGGATTTGTATGAATCCCCCGACCCTATGGTTTTAATAAGAAAAAATATCAATAAAGGAAACAAGAAACTAGCTCACTTGTTAGATATTCTAGATCAAACTCTTGAGGTTGAAGAAAGGATCATAGAAGTTATGAAAAGGATTGAGACATATAAGGTAATAACCATAATTTCAAGTGGTTTTATTTTTATGTCATAAGATCAATTATGAAAGCTTGATTTTTAAATTTTACATTATCTAAACGAAAAAAAGTTTTCTTTCTTATATAGATATTTTTGGATCATGCTGACACTGACATGCATGGTATCGGTAGTAATGGCGCTGCACAAATGCCACAGGGTCCCAACACAGGCCCTCGTATAGCTTCCATGACGCAGTTATTCAGATCTCCACCTTCCACACCATTAGGTGGGATCCACGACATGACCACCGAGGAAGCGACCACATAGGTAGGCTCTGTAGGTGGTGATGGAGATGAGGCCGATGATTTGACAAACTCTATGGTTGATTTTCCTAAAGAAAGATGTGTGACCAGCACAGGGACCCTTAAGGGCACCTTTATGGTCAACGAGGAAGAGCTTCCATTTAAGCATGTTAAAGTCCCAGGTAATTTTTAAAATTTTATTTTTTTCATGTTCTCTATGTAGACAAATATAAATCATCTAAATTATTATTTTTAAATTAATAATCATATAATAATTTTGCGTGTAGGGAACAATGATTTTTATAGGTCCTTGGAGAATAAGAATTTGCTGATTTTTGGGCCCACAATACAGAAGAGGTGGGATTCCCAGAATTCCAACCTCAAAAAATAATTGATGGATTATCTAGAAAGTCTTTTTGGTGTATATACTTTTAATAAGACCTTGGCCACCACCGCAGCTGGCCAATATTTAAAATATACGCGAGAAACATATAGGAAGAACGTAAAACAAAATGATAGGTACGAGAGTCCTCTGATGATTCCAGAGAGGGAGTGGAAGGCCCTCATTGAGGATGCAAAAGAGAAGAAATTGACAGATGAAGGAAAAACACCCTTTGGTCCCATAAGGTAAATTACAATTTCAATTGAATACCTTCAATTTTTTTTAGATGTAAATAAAATTGTGGTATATATTAACATACTTGAAAATTTTGATGATAGGTTGACTGACACACCAAACGCCACAAAAGAAGGGCTTGCCAAATGTGGCCATCATAGGCTAGGCCAGGGAAGCTACTTGAAGTTGTAGTCATGAATTATAAGTACCTAAATATCTTATTTGTATCACCTTAAAACTTTTAGGTAATTGCAACGAATAACATAAAAAATACATACTCTTATGCAATGTAGGGTGATGAGTTTGGTTTTGAAACCATGGAGGAAGACCTCAAGCTTGGTTACAAGTACAGCTATAAAGTGGTAGTTGAACACCGAAAAATCTTAGGGGCAGATACCAAGAATCACTTTGCAGGATAAGGTAAATAAAATTCAATCCACATTAACCTTTATTATTAAAAGAATACAGTCATGTTGGATATTATTAATATTTACAACTTTGTTTTAATCAGGAGAGAAACACTGTCAATGAATGCACTAGTATTTGAGAGCAGTGTGTTGATAGAAGTTTGCAACTAGAAGATGGTTATGATCCCATTCAGTCCCAATTTTCCACAGGAGTGCATCCCCATGATGGTGCTACGACCGATCTGGCACATGACGGTAATATGGTTGTATTTTAATCATATACTTAATAATTTCGTAGTTATACATTTTGTACTTCTATTTTTTTTACTTAAACATTTATGATTGTCCTTATAAATTTTGTGGTCTCAATGGAAGATAATGTTGTACTTGAGGCTCGTATAGTTGAAGAGGAGAACGCGGGGGAAACCATTCCAACGGTGTCGACCAATGCACTAGGTAAATAATGACATTGCAGGTGTTTTTTTTAATATTACTGAATTAGTTCAATGATATTTAAAAACTGGCCATTTAAATTTGTATTTTTTTCTTTTGTTGGTGATGCCTCATCACAATGACCTCCATTACAATGTGAGTACCCCGTGACTAGGTTTTCTCTGCATGATATGATGTAATCACAATCAGATTTTGAAGAGCACCCAGAGAACGAAGACGTAGATATTGATGAAATGATTAGGAACTATAGAGCTAAGAAGAAGAGGCCGTCTAACAGTACTAAATGATGATGTACATGAATATTTTAATAATTATTTAATATAAAATCTATTTTCACCATATTCCACTCACTCCAAATGGATCAAGGAAACATTTTATTTCATTGTAAACAGTTGTGAATATTGGTATGTATATATGCGTGTTTTTGTTATAAATATTTCAATAGATTTATATGTTGGGTATTGGGGAATTGAGAGTGATGTGGGGGGGAGGTAGGGGTCATAAGAGCTTTCACCTTCATGTGGTTGGCCCTGTTCAGTAGAGAATAATTTATTGGAGTCGTTTAATATTGGAGTAAACCTCTCTCGATCCAACAAAGAAACAACAAAGTCAATGTTGACTTCATTGCTGCTACTTTAAATCAAGGGTGACAGTTTGATCAAATATTAGATGCGTGGCGCCAATAAATTATTCTCGAAACCAAGAGGATATATATATATATATATATACTCGCGGTTCTCATACTTGCGTGACATGGGATTGATACCCGTCCACTACCACTATAACCCCAGGTGCTTCCACACAGCCCGCAAGAATGGAGCATAGGTAAATCAGGGTGAGAATAGACCTTGAGACCTCTTTTTACATATTTCCTTCCATTTACATGACACTTGCCAATCGGTCTACACCCCTACGGGCAATGTGCTACAAATATTACTTGTATTGATTTTTTAGATATTTATGGAGGTTGAATGATTTTGGCAGGTACTTTAAGATCTTTCTTCGTCAATTGAGGGAAGCTCAAGACTAACAAAGAGCTATAAAACTGAAGAGAAACACACGAGGCCAACCATTCCAACTGTATTGTTGACCAGTTTATTAGATCATGTGTGATTGTTCCTTTCAGTATATAAGTTTATACAGCCATCAATTCTATTTATTTTAATTTAGATATGTTTATTTCTTTTATCATATATGTTGATCTTGTGAACAGAAAAATAAAAATGCATTATTTGTTTCTATTTTCCCCTAATTCTAATTATAATTTTCCTATGACTTTGACCAAGGGCACAATACTCTAGGAAGCCTCCTCACACCTTCTTGTGACCATTCTTCTTTCTATTCTTAGCCTATACCAAACATCACTAAACAACACAATGACTCGAATCATACTAAGCTCTCTATTACTAAGCTCTTGTTATGGAAACTACGTGTTATGGCACTCAAAGCATAACTCGTCTCTACAGGTTATCGAACTCACTATGAAGCTTATGTATGATTAGAGTGGTATCATTCTTAGGAAGATACAGTATGAATATTAAGACTAACTGACTTATTACATGTATTATACAAATCTTATTGAGGCAATGACATCAATGAATATGGGAAAGGTGATTTCCTTGTTTCTCTAATAAGCTACCATTACATGTTACCAGTCGTATTTCTTTCCCATATTCATGCATATTCAACGATAAAACTACTACTAGAGCTTAGTTTAATTTGGCAGTAGAGGTTATACAACCATTGCATGAATGATTTCCATTTAACTATATTATTTCACATTCCTTTGTGTAGGCCATATATTATTGCGTCTACTTTGCTTTGATTAATATTGAGTTCACACCGTCCCACTACATAATACCCTTCGTTGAAAGTTCAGTAATCCATCTAGCTAAGAACAATATAGAGCTTTATCATACCTAATATGTATGACTAATCATGAGATTACCTGTAACAACTAGTACAGATTAGTTATGTGGAAGATTACTATATCACTTATGACTTATTTGTAAGTACATGGATTCTGATCAGTAGTAAGAGTTTTGACACCATTATTATGTAGATATTGATTAGGTTGACACTTATCCTTATAACGTTGTAGTTATAACAACTTCGATCTCTATTGGTATAATTGAATACGTGATTACTGGTATTGAGATCACAGAGTATCATATGGTAACTTATTTAATATAATAGTTAATAGAATATGTAAACACACTAGCTTTACTTGCATTACAATTATCTTTAATAGGTTGATAAAGCGTAACATACTTATACTAGCTATTATATAAACACCATTCATTACCATTACTAATAAGTGTTGAATATGGAGTTACAAGGAGTCTTTTGTTGTAACTATGGAGCTTTATTGAGATCACCTAACTAATTCCACTCTATGTATACACCTTATTGATCTACCAGCTAAGGTAGAAGTAAGACCATTACTCTATGTGTAATCTAAGCAACACAGTGATTCTGTATTAGTGACAAAGCTTATGATAGAATATGTCTCATCCTTGTTGTATATTATGAAAGCCATTGCATATATGTGTCCCTTTGTTCACACCTTATTCCAAGAGTCATCGGTATGATACAGGTACCAATATGAGCAATTAAGGATGATTAAGGTGATATGCCAATACATTCCACCCATAATCATTGCTATTGTATAATACATGTGATTCCACTTATAGCTAGTTACATATCAATGGCATTACTAGTCTATTACTCCTACTAATAAACCTAATTAGTTCATTTGATAGATGAGATTAACAGTGTTCACTAGTGAGAATACAGGGAATCCACAGTATATCATGTATAGAACATATGTTGTGCTAGTATAACTCAATTTGTTCATTATGAATAATACGTCACACTGATACAAGAGCTTAACCTAGTATTGAATATGGAAAGATTCTAACCCATATTGTAACCCATTATGTATATAAAGATATTACCATTGTATTCATTTCCTATAATATGAAACCAACTTTATGGGAAACATAGTAATGTTCAAATGTGTTTCCATGTAATGATAGAACAAGCATAGTGATTACCATTCAATGTAGAAACCAAGCTTACTCCTACTAGTTCATGAAACCTTGTATGTAAAGGTTTCATGTTGTATTCACACCTTAATAAGATTCCATGGAAATCATAGTATCAATAAGGTGAATCATTCCAGTGTCTTAGCTCATCACAATCAAAGCAACTTACTATCATCCTGTATCAAACTAAAGTGGTTCAATTCCACACATCATGTTAGTACCAGTCATTGTGTTTCACAACTTATTATCTATTAAACCTATCACTTGTGATCCTTAGTTATGATATCTCTAGTATCATATCCATTACTCTCTTCATCTTCATAAGAAGCAAACACAGTGTTCATCTTCATAAGAAGCAAACACACTGTACGATATCATGTTAGTACGTTTTATCCATAATCTAATATCATAGAATAGTGGAAGTAATGGGAATCTAAGCTCGTAATAAGGGTCATATTGGTTCCATATGAATCTCATATATTAGCGATATGTAGTAATCAAACACCCTATAGAGCTTATACATGGAATTGAAATAGGTTATATATGGTATTCATACAAGTACTATCATGTATGGGTAATATAGTATCATATTAGTTATGGCTTTGCTTAGTCTATCATATCCAATAGAAATGAGTGCTATCAATATGTAACAATAGAAGAAACATGATTAGCTTACTATTGTATAATGACTGTATTTATAGTAGGTAATCTCAATATAAGAAGCTCTTTGGTACTATTACACTTTTTATAAGCTCATATTAAGCTGGAATGATATCTGTATATTGAAACAATAGGTATGTGAGAACCATGATGTTTCCGTAATTATGATACAAGCATAATCAATAGCAATTTGAATACGGTCAAGTTTACACTAAGCTATGCATGTTTACCTATTATCTGTAATCAAGAACATGCTTGAACTCCATTGTATTAACCTAGTATAAGCTTGAATATTATTGGTCACAGGTTAAGCTTTTGTATACATGGTTTTAGTTCTACTATAATGTGTTACATGGGTTTCAGTGTTATAAGACATAATTACCCTAATCTATACCCATCATCTTAATACATGTGTATTACTAATATATAAGAAAGAGTAGCTGTATTTAACATAAGCTTAGAGCTCATAGATATCTATATGACTCATATCACTGTTTATTACTAATATGCAGATCATTTAATACACGATATAAGCATAAGAAATATGTGTCTAATAAAGAAGCTTGATATAAGCATCACCCTTTTCATGCTTATTCCACGTATTTTATATAATGAATAACGATCAGCTTAATCAACAAGATCACCCTTTTCAACATGTAAGCTATTTTAAATGAAGTAATTCCCTTGTATCATCCTAATAAGGGTATAGAGTGAATAACCTGTTTAGTGATACTAATACAAATAGATGAAATCATTGAATATGGACTAATACATATGATAAGCCCATACAGGTGTTATGTTACCCTTGTTATATCGGCTTAATTAACATGATAGTACTTATACCATTATCTCTACTAGTTACCTATGATAAGGTAATGAAACCCATATATATACTTTGCATCTATCTGATTACTTGATATAAGCTCATAAGTTTCCATGGTCTTACTTCACAACTTTCATATCATAACAATGTGATAAGCATATATGTGGTGCTGAGCTTAACCCTATGTGTTAAGATTGATCATGGGTATGGTGAAAAAAGTGACTGGGCCACCCATTCACCAACATGAACATCCTTCAATATCATATAAATAAATAGAAGTGAATATATATTTCTAATGAGCTGCAGAGTGTTCATCTCTTAGCTATCTTAGTATTAACATCCATTAACAAATAAATTAATATTTGAATTTCACTGATAAGCCATAATATATGTTTCATAAGGCAGGCGTTCCTTCCCAAACATGCTTTTGACTTTGTGTGAAAGCACAATCATTGCAAATGACACCAGATGATGCAAGGCGCTCCTAGTATCCCTCATTCAAGTAATTGCTTTTTTAAACCCCAAGCAATGGAGAATTGCATCCACAACTCAATAGTCACTACAAAGCAATATAAATACTCATATTGACTACCATAATGGTACAACTAATCAAAAGAGTTATTGCACTCAATATTACATCCATCTACAAGATTTGATTTTGTTTGTCATCTAGCATGTTGTTGTTGCAATCCTTTGTATCATCAGCATACTCCCTCACTGGATCTATATGTTTGTATGATTCAGTGCAATCTTCAGCCAGGAGTTTTTCTGTAGCTGACTAGAAAACAAACTTTATTACTGAATTTGAAGGGAATTATCATGAAATCTATCCCTAAAAAAAAAAACGCTTGAGACAACTACCCTACTTGGGATCCTTAGTGCCACAAAATATTCAATAGAGTTGAATAAAATAAATCCAGGAAGAAGTCATTAACTTTCTTTGCCCATGTCTCATACACATACAAGGAAATTGTTGGAAGGTCAAGAGGATCGGGTTTGTTCAAGGATCCATAACCAAGAAAATTAATGGTATAAACTCTATGTGAAATTGCAAGAATAGGTAGATTCATCCTCTAGTGATCATTGTTTGCATCAAACTGGTATGTTGACCTTATTGGTTCCAAACACTCAAACAAGCTAGAAAACATTGTTGTTTATACTACTCTAATAGTCTACAAGAAGGCCAAGGCTGCATCATGCAAACAATGTATCTACTACTAATTTCATCCTTGTTAAAATCGTGCTACCATACCCAGTCATTCATGCTGAAAATTCACTCCTATGGTGGGTTGTAATCTCCTCAGTCTATGTTGGCCCTTGACCAATTTTTGGGAGTTTCTTGGTCATGTTGACCTATTTTGGGAATTCGACAGCCTGTCGAAGGAGCAGCACAAGTTGAAATGAAGATCATAGGATTTTGGCCCCCTTTTGGGCCCCTTTTTGGGTTTTTGGGAATATGTAACAAGAATGGGATGCCATCCCATGGGTTTACCCATGTTTAGGCCTATTTTGTAATATATAAATAGATGCCTCAGCTAGATAGAAGTAGTAGTACATCTATGTGATATAGGCCGGTGTGCTAAGTGCTAAAGGAATGGCTAAGTGCTAGATCTATGTGATCAAAGACTTGTAAGTGCTCTGTGCATACTATCTGAGACTTGTAGAGCTGAGTGCAAGTCCCTGTGAAAGATTGTAGAAGGCTTTGTGATGTAACGTAAGGAATAAGGATTTAGCTAGCTACGCAGATCTTTTGTCATGTGCGGAGTAAGGGTTTTGAGGCTCTATGCTTGTAATCGATTGACTGAAGACAATAAAGAAGAAGATTTGGTGGATGTAGCCCCAGGGTGGGGGTGAACCACGTAAACCCTATGTGATGTGCTTTGTGCTTTGTCTTGATGTATTTACATATTATATGTGAAATGCTATGATATGTTTAGATAGATCTATTCATGCTTGGTGCTTATTATATGTTGGAGTGTTAAATCTGATCTAGATATTCATGCTTAGTGCTTGATATGCTCATTCTGATCCATTTGTATATGCTAAGTGTTTGTATACCGTAGATTAGTGTGAATGATGCGAAGTTCTATCTTATAAGAAAAGTGTTTATTGATTGTATATTGAGGAACTAATGGTGCTAAGTGCTCTAGTAAGTTGTATAATCACAGATCTGTGTCCCAGATAAGGTTGCAGACACCTGAGTCTTGCAACCACCCTTGCCTCTACCTCAGGTGAGGCTTCATCTGCTTCATAGGTTTTTTCGAAAGGGCCAGCAGTTAGGGTTTTGTTGGTGCATTGTTGTACCGTTGAACCCTAGGTCTACCCCTATGCCAACAACTGGTTTCATTGCCAGGACCATCCCGACAAGCTGATGAGAAAAGAACGAAGCACAGAGATGATATCGTGAATGATAAGCTGATTCTAAGCATTCTACTTGCTTATCTACCACCTTTGAGCGGCGCAATAAACTGAGATAGTGTGCCCAGAGACTTTGAATACACGTTGGTCACTGTGTACCTTCCGAAAGAAGTGCGTGTAGTTCGTGCTGACTAGAATAAGCTCGCAGCGTTGAAGTTTAGCGACTTCAACCTCGGTGATAGAAAGGTTTACATCATGCTCGCCCCACATAAGTATCTGATGAGAACCAAAGGAAAGAACTCAAATATTACCCCTTAGTCATGGACCATGAACCTCGCATAGTCCACACTGCTTAATGTAATGAATATTCCTCACTTCGGGAGGCATCAAGAAGTGAACGCGTGCATCAAGTTGTTGTTGTCCTGCTATCATGGAGGATACTTATGGTTGAACCACTACATCACAGTGGATCCAACCTTGATTAATTGGATCATAGGGCTTAGCATGCAAGGCCCTGACCCATAGGATTTCTACCCTGGAAAGACCGCAGATCATGCTCTCACCCAGAGAATAAAGGATACTTACGGTGATGTAGAGAAGGGAACATGAGGCTACAAGGTAGCCTCTATCTAGAGCGACGTAGTACGCATTGCCTATCAACTGATCACAGGCAAGCTAGTTTGAAAGAACTGAATGACCCAAGTAACTCGATTCATAGTCAACCTCACAGGGAAGTGCACGAAGGGACTACAGATGAATTGGGAGAAGTACGTCGTGAACCAGCTAGAACTAGATTGCAAGGAAGCGCAGGATCAAGGATACAAATTCCACTTTAGCTAGCTTATTATCCTAATTGCTTTCATCGCATGGGAGATGCCAAAAGGTGTGACCTTCTCAGACACTGAGCCATTTGAAACTTTGGCTGCGAAGTTCAGTACGCTGTGGTACTCTAGTGACATGAACAAGTAGTGGCAACAAAATGTCATCTTCCACACGTATTACAACTAGTTGAAGGTATCCATATAGGCCATGCCTTGCATAACCCCGAACACACTTCACAGGTTTAGACCCTTGATGAAATTTAGCGTGGACCGCCATTTCATCTATATTACCGCGTGCACTAATGAGCATAAACAACATCTACAGTCATACTACAAGTTAATTGAGGATGACTTGGAGGATATTACCAAGGAATAGTCGGTGGACCTCCTTGTTTCAGTGGACCCTGTAGAGATCCCCAATGTTGACAACTCCGAAACTACGTCAGATACAGCCGGACCTAGCAAGACAAAGAAGACCGAAGAGGTCCATGATTTAGACAGTGCATCTGTGAAGACTAGGTCCATCTCAGTAGAGCAAGGAGGTGATGGAACAGAAGTCGAACAAAATAAAGGCGAGGTTACACTGCCAAGAGACAAGGAGGATCCCTCGAAGAAAAGAAAGGTTTCCCCTCCAAAACCTTCTTCAAGGAAGAAAATGAAAGCAACCAAAACCAAATTCGAGACCACTCTCACCTCAGATGACTTCGACTTCATCGTCGCAGCACTGAATGATGTTTCGCTGGGGATAGAAGAGAAGCAAGAAGCCAAGTAGGAGGAGGTATTCAATCAGATTAAGGATGATCTCCAAGGAGTGAAACAGGCACTGCAGTCTAGTCGCATAGTATCCACTACACCCCTAACATTTGGAACACTAGAACTAGGTGATGAGCCCACTCAATTACATTGCATTGCTGATACAGTTGAAGCTTGCCTTCGACGAGCCTAGGAAGAGACAACACAAGCTACCCAGGCTTTAGCGCAAGTACAAAAAGATCTTGAGGACCAAAGAAGTGCTGCATAAAAGGAAAAGCTTGCTCTACAAGAGAAATGGGATGAAGAAAAAGAAGAGCTACAACAAAGTAAGGAACAATTGCTCGCCAAGCAACTTGAAGTTAAGGAAAGGGTCAACAGAGCACTTTGATCTGTGACAGTCATCAAAGTACAGACTGAGGAACAAGTTCCATAGCAGGTGGCACAATTGGAAGAGGTAATCCAGAAGCTACAACAACGCATAGCCGACTTAGAGCTCCGCACAGTACCTGAAACCCCATAGGAGATAAGGAACCAAAGAGAAGTAGTTGCCCGTAGCACAGTTGATAGACTAAAATTTCTTTCTTTGGAGTGAAAGAAGCTCAATAACCGCAGCACCTAGACCTACGAATATCTCACTGAAAACCCAAAATTGCAAACACTGGAGTTGTAGCTCCAAGAAGCGAAGCAGAACACATATACACTATAGATGCAGTTGAAGGCCCTATTAGCTGTAGAAAGGATGAAGATATCTCAATAAAAACGCACAACTCAACATCATATCCATATGATTCAAAGAAAAGTGATGGAATTCACTCAACGACTTCAACCTATGCAAGACAAGGCATTTTTGTTGTTTACAGAGGTCGAGAGCCAAGGAGCAGAGCTAGAACAGGTCGTCCTCATAGTAGAACAATGCTTAGAATGGATAGTGAATGACACAGTGATCCAAGATTTCACTGAACAAGAGGCTACAATAAAGCAGCAAGTCGAAGTAGCTCAAGCCAAGCTTGAGGCATTCAAGGCAGAATTTCTCAAGCCGGAGTGACTCAGGATGAGTCATAGGTGAGTGTTGGTGGCCTGTTGGCCCTTGACCAAGTTTTGGGAGTTTCTTGGTCATGTTGACCTATTTTGGGACTTCGACAACTTGTCGAAGGAGGAGCACAAGTTGAAGCGGAGATCACGGGATTTCAGCCCCCTTTTTGGGTTTTTGGGATATGTAACGAGAATGGGATGTCATCCCATGGGTTTACCCATGTTTAGGCCTATTTTGTAATATATAAATAGATGCCTAGGCTAGATAGAAGTAGTAGTACATCTATGTGATATAGGTTGGTGTGCTAAGTGCTAAAGGAATGGCTAAGTGCTAGATCTATGTGATCAAAGACTTGTAAGTGCTCTGTGCATACTATGTGAGACTTGTAGAGCTGAGTGCAAGTCCCTGTGAAAGATTGTAGAAGGATTTGTGCTGTAATGCAAGGAAGAAGGATTTAGCTAGTTGCGCAGATCTTTTTTCCTGTGCAGAGTAAGGGTTTTGAGGCTCTGTGCTTGTAACCAATCGACTGAAGACAATAAAGAAGAAGATTTGGTGGACATAGCCCCAGGGTGGGGGTGAACCACGTAAACCCTGTGTGATGTGCTTTTTGCTTTGTCTTGATGTATTTACATATTATATGCAAAATGCTCTGATATGTTTAGATAGATCTATTCATGCTTGGTGCTTATTATATGTTGGAGTGTTAGATCTGATCTAGATATTCATGCTTAGTGCTTGATATGCTCATTCTGATCCATTTGTATATGCTAAGTGCTTGTATACTGTAGATTAGTGTGAATGCTGCGAAGTTCTATCTTATAAGAGAAGTGGTTATTGACTATATATTGAGGAACTAACGGTGCTAAGTGCTCTAGTAAGATGTATAATCATAGATCTGTGTCCCAGCTAAGGTTGCAGACACCTGAGTCTTGCAACCACCCCTACCTCTACCTCAGGTGAGACTTCATCTTATTCACAGGTGTTGTTGAAAGGGTCGATAGTTAGGGTTTTTTTGGTGCGTTGTTGTAGCATTGAACCTTGGGTCTG
This sequence comes from Picea mariana, assembly GCA_032191745.1. Classification (NCBI taxonomy): domain Eukaryota; kingdom Viridiplantae; phylum Streptophyta; class Pinopsida; order Pinales; family Pinaceae; genus Picea; species Picea mariana. Next base: position 426,962 of record JASDQU010738707.1, read on the forward strand.
CCCTTGTGCCAACATTCTGCTGGGAATAAGCATGCCCTATTGATTAACCTATGAAATTCCTTAAATAGATCCTTTCTGTATTCTTTGTTATGCTGGTTAATAGACCACAGATCCTTAAAAAGTAGCCTAGAACATATGATTATGCAAGGAATGTCTGTAATCCACCATAGATCCCATAGGAATGGTGCATTTTTCATGCTTAACCTATGAAATAAGGTGTATATATATGTGTTCTTCCTAAAAACCAACATGGGTCAGACTTAGAATTTGCTGGCACAAATCGACCTTCCTGAATTTTTTATTAATCTTGTAATAAGAACATCTAATCAAAGTTATGTGTAGCCATGGAAGAAAGTGTCTAAAACAACTAATAAAACCTAAAATATTACTGAGCCTTAATACCAACAAGTCTTCATCCAATGTATCAACTACCTTATTCTTCTAGGAACTTAAAACATAATGCCTTTATCAATGTATGCTAAGCTCCAAACCAAGAGAAAACACAACAAACCTTTAAGGGTATTATCCATATTCTAAACTACTCAAGACTAGACTAATGCATAGATCTTTTTCCACGCAGCAAAAATCACAAAGAATACCATGATGCCCTCAGAAACTGATCTTGTTGCAAGCTACTTCATTTGTTTTACTGGTTGAAGGATTTCTTCTGTTGTAACAAACAATGTGCTTGATTATGGTAGAAATGACCTTGGGCAGTTCTAAAAAAGTAATCTATCATGCTCCTTCAACCAAAGTTAATCATTAGATCTGTATTGCTGGAAAACATATCTCAAAATGACATGCATTTTGAGGGGTAACATGGATTAAAACATCAATTTTCCTAATAAATTACTAATGGGAACTTGAGGTTACTTGTTTGGACCATTTAGGTCTCAGCTCATGATGCAATTTCTAGAAACTCTCATGTGTGTGGCCATCTGCATTACGATGCTTGCAATGTTTGTTAGGGTTTTACTTTTCTATTGTAATTGCAGATATATTTTGGCTTTTACCTTTCCTCTTATTTCCAATCTGTGGGTGTTCTTCCAACTATGTCTATTTTGGCCCACCAAACTGTGATTTATTCTTGTCTCCTTCAAGGTACTATGCATGCACACATACCTCATCAATGTTCTTTTGTTTGAAAATCATTATGTGTATCCTAAGGTGAATATGCAAAGCTCCCAAGTACTTGATAAGCACTTCAAGACTCTTAAGGGATAACCCTAACTAGATTGCTCTCTTTCAGAAATTTGTTGTGAATACCTACATTTCTGTCCTTTTCCTTGTCTAAGATAAAGCCAACTTATCTTTTGTTCCTCATCATACCTAATAGGATAGAACTGTGGCTTAAGCATGTCCTTAAACACTTCCCATTGTTCCATTAGTGGTTCATTACCTAGTCTTCTAGCAATGGCATCACTTTCCAACCAAGTCAAACCAAGTCAAAGAGAAAGCGACCAACATTTTCTTCTTCATGTAGTAAACACAGTCATTTACTTCTATAGTTTTCAAAATTTTGATCTTAGAGGGCATTAAAAATATGCATCAGCACATTGCTATAACCATTCAACCTCTGAACTTCTAGAATATAACTAATCTAGTCCTTTTATGCTGAAACTATTACTATCACTTATGCTTTATTTTCTTTTCATTTCTATACCTTTTCTGAGATCAAATTGTCCTTGTCTTCACCAACTAGGAGTCCACCATCTTTCAAATATTTGGACACTAAACATTGATAAAAGAACCTCCTCAAGGCCAAATCCAGGTCTTGTTAAAAAAAACAAACATAAAGTTGGTCATCACTCTGGTCCATCAAAACAATGGTTCTTGTCTTTAAATAAATACCCCCCCCAACTATAATCGTTCTATTGGTTCTTGGAAAGAATAACCTCCACAAATTCACACTTTTCTCTCATGGAAAGTTTACTGTTTGAACAAACCTGAAATCAAAGCTCTGAGACTACTTCTCTACAAGCCACACACTAACTCAGAAGAAAAAGGAATTGAAAAAACCTTCAAAAGACATGAACAAGGACTACTTGTAAGGCTAGTCTTTTCTCAAACAAGAGGGAAAACTAGGATTAGGTTGGACCAGATTTAGCAAATCAAACTAGAGCTAAGGCTTGATAAGATTAACCCATTTTCTAAGTATGGGTAAACAAAGAGAATAACTCAATGGATTTATCACACTTGTCAACTCAACAACCAGATGGATCAGATTAGGATTAACTAGTTTCACATGCAGCTGAGGTTGAACTCTACTTTCCAAAGTGAACTAGAGTCTTGTAATAAGCAATGTGCCAAGAAATAGGAGGTCGACTACTTCTCAAAATAATCATGCTGCCACTCTAATAATAAAAATTTAAAATTTAAAATTTTAAGATTGATGAACTAACATCATTCCATTAAACTGTATACATGTATGTTAATCGTAATACAGACATCATATTACAAGCACGTACCTTTCTACTATGATAACATGAGTTATAATGAGTTAGATTTACCTAGTTAAGCTTGTACTAGTGATAAGTATAACCGACTGTAATGGAGTTAGTGTGATAACCTGATCTAATTCCATGGATAATCAGTAGAAGTAAGTGTGATCTGTAACTTATGGATATATAATAACAAAGAGTAATGCTGTGCCTATTGAGATTAATAGGACATGTACTTGTTTATCCAATAGTAATAAGCACATCCCTATTGAATGATCGTAGTTAATGATGAAACATGATACAGGTATTAGTATTGGTAATGATTAAGCTTGCACTGTTTACTGCTTTAAGATCCATAGATGTGTGATAAAGATACAAGTATATACATCACTATGATACTATAGAGTAATTATATTGATGTATCCCTAGCTTATCAGTTTCAGACTAGTGTTATGTTCATGCTTAAGCTAATATCATTTTGGATACTAGTTTGTTACATGTTTACTTAGGTAATCACATGTATAACTTATGCAATACCAATGTTTATACTATACGTAAGGGCCACTAATGATTAGGTTAGATATGGATGTTCAATTAAAGTTGATCTATATATTGGAGTATCATGTTGATTATGTAATTATGATTAGTATACATGTACTTATTGTACAACTGAGAGAGGGGGGGGGGTGAATCAGTTGTTACCGAGATTAAACAATTATGCCTATTTTAAACTCTTTGAAGAGCACTGAATGACAATCACAATAATGCAGGGAAGTAAGCAATAGAACATTCGACATCATTCACACATATGAAATATACAGAGACATATATTTCCTGAGGAAACCCATAAAGGGTAAAAACCTCTTCTTCTTTATATGATAAGTAGTCTTTACATTCTGTACATTATCATACTTATGAGCACCTACTCATAATGAGGCTAAAACCTCTGTTTTGCAAGCTGCAACTTGCTGAGAGCACCAATTCTCTTTTTTCTCTAGCACCTACTAGAAGGAAGCACCAACCCCCTGGTTTCTCTAGCACCCACTAGAAGGAAGCACCAACCCCCTGGTTTCTCTAGCACCCACTAGAAGGAAGCACCAACTCCCTGGTTTCTCTAGCACCCACTAGAAGGAAGTAACAACTCCCTAAGTGTTCCAGCACCAACTGGATGGAAGCACTGACTTCCAGTCACATAGGCACCAACCTATATAACAGAGAACAATAGTTCTCCCTTGCACCACCCTGCCACCCTGGTTTCTATGGCTGCAACCAGATGGAAGCTACAACTGCCTGTGTTCAAGAACCCACTTGAACCTCTGAGGACAACAGTCCTCCCTAGCACCGCCCTACCACCTTGAAATATAAATCTTTGCTACTAAAACTTATTACAGTGATATAATGTTCATCAATGGCTTACCAGTCTCATCACTATTCTGCTACACTGCTTTTCTCTCTTGTATCAGTGTCTCTCTGCCTGCATCTTCTTGCGCTTTTTGATCTTCTGCTCTTCTCTACAAGTGCACCTCAACCTTCTTTTACTGTCTCAGCTATGCATCTCTATTCTTTTCTTCTGTTGTGATTTATGCTCTGCGTCTTATTTTCATTCTCTGAATTACACCTCTTCTATGTATTTTATCTCCTGCCCACATCATCCATTTCCCCGTGGGTGATGCCTCTCCACCGCCGCCCTCATCTCTTCTTTGTTCTACATTCTTCAAGTCTTTGTGCACCTTGTGCATCCCATATGCACAATGCTTCTGCATGCTCTTCATGTCAAGTGCTCTACTTGATCATCATTGCAACTCTTCAGCTTCTCTGGCTGTTAAACCCATGTGTCCATCATCATTGGGTGTTATGCTAAGATTCCTTAGCCTGTCTACCAGTCGAGACACTTCGTCTTCTCTGTCACAGTCGAGCTCATCCTCTCTGTTGCAGTTACAAGCTTCAACGCTCTTCCATCTATCAATCGCCTCCTGAAAAGTCTTCATTCCACTTGTAGATGCCTTGAGACTCTTCATCTTCTCTGGCGATCACCCTAAAGTCTCTTCCAATCCTCTAGCAGAAACAATCAGTCGTTTCTAGCAATTACACTGTGAACCTCCAAAACCGTATCAGCAACTGAATCTCCACTGATCAATTAACTATGAAGAGCAACAATATCCCTTCGATCATATTCCTGATTAACCTGCATTGTTGGATTATAAATGATGGGTCTCGCATTTATTTCTCTATTTCGCAATTCAACATTTCGACATTCCTGTGGTGAAGATTTATCTTGACGCTTGACTCCTCCAACTCCCGGTATCTGAAACTCCACTTGATGTGCCTGTTTCAGGATTTTCAACGTTTCGCATTTTGGCACTTCGGGACTCCTGTGATGAAGAGTCTCGAATATTGACTCCTCCAACTCCTGGTATCTGAAACTCCGGTTCATGTGCCTGTTTCAGGATTTTCGGTGTTTCCCAATATGGCACTTCGAGACTCTTGTGATGAAGAGTCTTGACTCTTGACTCCTCCAACTCCCAGTATCCGAAACTCTGGTTGATGTGCCTGTTTCAGGATTTTCAACATTTTTCATTTCATCACTTCGGGACTCCTATGATGAAGAGTCTTGACTCTTGACTCCTCCAAATCTTGGTATCCAAAACTCTGGTTGATGTGCCTGTTTCGAGATTTCAACGTTTCACATTTCAGAAGTTTCTTCCGTGAGTTGCTTCCTTGACTCCTCCAGCTCCCAGTATCTGAAGCTCGGAAATGGAGTCTTTGTTTCTGATACCCGAAATGGAATTTAGCTTCTGATCTTGCCATGTGATCATCGTTGTGTTGTTGGTAGTGATCTTTTCCATCAATGACAAACATGCATACTCTGCACTCTACGCATACTCTGCACTCTGTGTGCACCTCTACACTATCTCTTCTGGTCTTCATGAGCTTGCTTTGCTACGTCTTCCCAAAATACTTATGGTGCCTGCCTGACACATTATACCTGTACTCAATCCATCATCGCTGATGTACTTGCCATCAATGACAAGCGTACGGTGCCTGTAAAACATGCCAACAATCTCCCCCTTTGGCATTGATGGAAACAAAGGCACCCAGACCTGTTCTTTTCTCCCCCTTTGACATCAATGTCAAAGAAAACATGCTCCCCCTAAGTTGTTGTAGTATTTTTCAGAGGTATCATATATTCAATCAATACAACCTCCCCCTAATAGGATGGACTCTCTTAGGTGTGAGATGGGATGACACCCAGCTTCTGTCAGAGATATTCAAATGGTGTCTTGGCTAGGGGTTTAGTAAAGATGTTTGCAATTTGTTCTATGGTTGGAATGTAATGGACCTGAACAATCTGATTGGTGACCTTCTCTCTCATAAAATGGTATTTTATGGGAATATGCTTGGTCTTGGAGTGGAATACAGGATTCTTGGACACATTGATGGCACTAGTGTTATAACAATAAATTGGGATCGGTGCAGCATATTTTACCTCCAAGTCTGCAAGTGTCTGAATCATCCATAATACCTGAGTGAAATAGGTAGTAGCAGTAATGTACTCTGCCTCTATAGTTGATAAAGAAATGGAACCTTTCTTTTTACTCAACCATGCTACTAGAGAATCTCCTAAGAAGAACGCACCTCCACTCATGTTTTTCCTTTCATCCATGCAATTATCCCAATCAGCATCTGAGTAGACTAATAATTGAAAATTTTGATTCTTAGGATACCATAGGCCATAGTTCAATGTTTCTTTCAAATATCTGAATATCCTTTTGACAGCTAGAAAATGACTCTGTTTAGGTGCAGAATGATATCTTCTTACCATTCCAACAACATGCATTATGTTTGGGCGAGATGTTGTGATGTACAACAAGCTGCCTATCATTGACCTATATGAACTTTTATCAACATCAGGTGAGTCATCATCCTTTCTTAATTTGCATCCAGTAACCATAGGTGTGCCCACAGGTTTAGAATCTTCCATTTGAAACCTTTTCAACATTTCTCTTAGATATTTTTCTTGAGAAATGAACATCCCTTTAGACCTCTGAGTAATTTGTAGACCAAGAAAAAATGACAATTCACCTATCATAGACATTTCAAATTCAGACTCCATGGAAGAAGAAAACCATTGTACAAATGAATCCTTATTACATCTGAAGATGATGTCATCTACATAGACCAACACAATGATAAAATCATTATCCTCTATTTTGATATATAGATTGTTGTCAACTATTCCTCTCTTGAACCCTTTGTCTTTGAGATACGTATCCAGTCTGTGATATCAGGCATGAGGGGCTTGTTTTAACCCATATAAATATTTCTTCAACTTTCATACTAAGTCAGGGTTATCAGACAGTTCGAAACCCTCTGGTTGTTCCATATAGACTTCTTCATTTAAATCTCCATTTAGAAAAGATGACTTGACATCCATTTGATAGACTTTAAACCTTTTATGACAAGCATAGGCAAGAAATATTTTGATAGCTTCTAATCTTTCTATGGGCGCAAATGTTTCATCAAAATATAGTCCTTCTATTTGAGCATAGCCTTTATAGACCAATCTTGGTTTGTTCCTGACAACTTGTCCCTGCTCATTCAACTTATTCTTAAAGATCCATTTGGAACCAATGATATTTTTACCTTCAGGTCGATGAACCATCTCCCACGTATTGTTTTTCTCAATCTGATCAAGTTCATCATTCATTGCTTTAACCCAATGGTCATCTTTGCTAGCTTCATTAAAATTCTTGGGTTCCAGCATGGATATGAAAGCTAAATGTGATTGTTCATTGTTTTTTATTATCTTTCTCCTGGTTTGTACACCTTCATCTTTTTCACCAATTATCTGACTTGCAGGATGATTCTTTTGAGTGATTCTGGAGGAGGAATTTGAAGTTGTCTGCTGATTTGAGTCTGTCTGAGTATCTGTGTCTTCATCTAATTTAGATTCTTCATTTTCTGATTCTTGGACCTGTTCATCTTCAGCTTCAGCTGTGTCCTCTGTAGAAGACTCATTATTGTACACCTCTCTTGCTGGGATTCCTTCATCAACTTTTACATCAATACAGTCAACCATTTTATGCAGCCTCTTATTATAGCATCTGTATCCTTTACTGTTTATAGCATACCCTAAGAAGATACCTTCATCAGCCCTGTCATCATATTTGCCAAGGTTCTCATCATTATTCTTTATGTAACATTTACTGCCAAAGACTTTGAAGTGTTTGATTGAAGCAGGTCTCCGATACCATAGTTCATAAGGTGTCTTGTCACTTTGTGGTCTAAGGTGGGTTTTGTTAAGAACATGGAATGTTGTTTGTATTGCTTCTACCCAATAGGTTTGACCAATGTTCTTCTCATTCATCATTGACCTGGCCATTTATTACATTGTTCTGTTTTTCCTCTCAACTACTCCATTTTGTTGTGGAGTTCTTGGGATTGTGTATTCTCTCTTGATCCCATGCTTATCACAGAATTCCTTGAAATCACTTGACATAAATTCTCCTCCTCTGTCTGATCTTACTGCCTTTAACCTCTTGCCTGTTTGATTCTCAGTTAAAGCCTTAAATTTTTTAAACTTCTCAAATGCTTCAACTTTTTCCTTGAGAAAGGCAACCCGAGTAATTCTAGAGTAATCATCAATAATCAGCATGAAGTAGTTTTCTTTCCCTATTCCTTCCTGTCTTGATGGTCCACATAAATCCATATGAACTAGTTGGAGTGGTTTCTCTGTTGAAGTAGAGCTCTTGGACTTAAACTGTGTCCTGGTTAGCTTTCCTACTTGGCAGGGTTTACACATAGAATCTTAGGGCTTTGATATTCTCGGAAGATCTTTTACTGCCTCAAGATTTTTGAGCTTGATTAAGTGGTCAAAGTTTAGATGTCCAAGTCTCCTATGCCATAACCAACTTTCATCATGTTTTCTTAGATGACACTCTTCTCTATCTTCTATCAACACATATACATTATTTTCTGTCCTTATGCCTTTGGCCACCACTTGTCCTAAGTTTACAAACTTTATCTTGCAGTCCTTGGACGTGAACATCACTTCACATACTATGTCACACATTTGAATTACATTGAGTAGATTATGTTTCAACCCATCTACAAGCAGAACATCTTGGGCTTTTCCTTTTCCATTACTTAAACTCACCATCCCTTTACCCTTTATTTTACCTGGAGCATCATTTCCAAAGGTTACGTTTCCTAATTTTCTTTCACTTAGAGATAGAAACTTACCTTTGTCTCCCTTCATATGTTTGGAGCATCCACTGTCTATATACCAAGGGTTCGTTTGTCTTTGAGCTGACAACACTAATCCACACTTGTCACTTTCTTTCTTCTTCCAAATCTTGACATTTTCAGCAGGGAAATCCAAATATGGTTCATAGTTCCTTAAGCGACAGTCAATAGATTTATGTCCATAGTTATGACAGATGTAACATTCTGGTTCGTTGAATAAAGGATCATAACGATTGTTATGCTTAACCTGTGTCCTTTTCCCATCCATCAAGTGATTTGCAGTCTATGGTGGTTTGTTACTTGGTTGTCTCATTCTTTGTTGTGGCAGATATCTATACCTTGAATGTCTTGATTGCTCATAATTTAATTTTAAAGAACAATTTACATCTTTATGACCAAAGTTAGAACAAACGAAACAATATCCATAGAAAAAACGTTGGTACCTGAAAAAAGTCTATCTTCTTTGAGGAGGTCGATTTCTTTCATGCCGATAATTTCTCTGATCTACAGATTCAGTTCTGGTACTTTTTCTTTCATTCCTTCTTGGTGGCTGATTTTCTTTCTTTGTTTCTACAGAGTGATTGTTGTCAATGTTTTAGGATTTGACAAACTTGATAGGTTCTTGGTTTCTTCACTGACCACTACTTGATCCCTCTTCATAACCCAAACCAGTTTTTAGCTTTGGATTCCTTTGTTGATTCAGAATGGTGGCTAATCCTTCTAAGGCTTTGATACTTGATATATTCTGATGATACAAGGCTTGAAACCTCTCCAACTCTTTCCTAGTTTTCACTACTTCTTCTTCCAGATCTTTATATCTTGCCTTTTTTTTTTATAACTGTTGTTTCAGAATGTCCTCGATTTTATTTGCCTCTTCTAATTCCACTTTTAGCAGGGAAAAGTCTTCATCAAGTTGTTTACTGTCTTTCTCGAATTGTATTAGCAATTGTTTTTGCTTTCTGTTCTTAATTCTGAGTCTGTCAATCTCTTCCAGTGCACTGATCAGTTCTCCTTCCATATCAACCACAACTTCTTCTTCATTATCCTCACTTCCCGTGCTTTTATTATCATAGTCCTCTTTGGACATCAGTATGAAGTCATTTAGTTTATCTTCAATAGAGGAGTCATTGTCTTCATCATCTGAAGGATCGTCATCATTGTTTACACAAAGACTTTTCTTCTTAAAATTATTCTCTTTAAAGAAATTTATGTGTTTTTGCTTCTCCTCATCATCACATGTCTGATAATTTCCTTTGTGAGGACATTTGTTTGCAAAATGACCTATCTTACCACAGTTGAAACATTTGAAAGGCAGTTTACCTTTGTATTTGCCTAATCCCTTCTTCAGTCTCTTCACAAATTTTGCTTCAATTTCATCAGGCTCAGAATCCTCATTCTTGTCTGCCTTAAATGATGCTTCTCTGGAGGTGGGTTTATCTTTAAATATTCTCATTTCATATGCAGTCAATGTTCCTAGAAGTTAATAAAACTCCAAGGTTTTTAGATCATTAAGTTATTCTATAGCAGAGACCTTTGGGTTGAACCTATCTGGTAGAGATCTGAAAATTTTCTAAACTAAAGAAGGTTCCTCAATTTTTTCACCAAGTGATTTCATTGCATTTACCATTTCTTCAACTCTCAGAAAGTATTTTCCAACAGTTTCATCTTATTTCATATTCAGTTTTTCAAACTGTACTCTATAGGTTTGAAGCTTGGTGTCCTTTACCTTCTCATTACCTTCATAACTGCTAATGAGTTTGTCCCACATTTCTTTGGTAGTTCCTAGGTGCATACCTTTTACAAATTCTGCTTCTGCAAGCCCACTCAAAATAACATTCATATCCTTAGCGTTGAAGCTAAATTCTAGCTTGTCATCCTTATTAGCTAGTACAACTGGCTTTACATAACCAGTATCCCAGACATCTGCACATAACGCCATTATGTAGGTTCTCATTCTAACTTTCTAGAAGGAAAAGTTTATTCCATTGAACAGAGGAGCCTTATTGGTTAAATTTCCTTCATGGCTTGACATGTTTAAGCTCTAGGATCTACCCTTAGATAAAATGGGCTGGCTCTGATACCAATTGTTGTACAACTGAGAGGGGCGGGTGAATCAGTTGTTACTGAGCTTAAACAATTATGCTTATTTTAAACTCTTTGCAGAGCACTGAATGACAATCACAATAATTCAAGGAAGTAAGCAATAGAACACTCAACATCATTCACACATATGAAATATAAAGAGACAGATATTTCCTGAGGAAACCCATAAAGGGTAAAAACCTCTTCTTCTTTATATGATAAGTAATCTTTACATTTTGTACATTATCATACTTATGAGCACCAACTCATAATGAGGCTACAACCTCTGTTTTGCAAGCTAAAACTTGCTGAGAGCACCAACTCTTTGTTTTCTCTAGCACCTACTAGAAGGAAGCACCAACTCCCTGGTTTCTCTAGCACCCACTAGAAGGAAGCACCAATTCCCTAGTTTCTCTAGCACCCACTAGAAGGAAGTAACAACTCCCTAAGTGTTCCAGCACCAATTGGATGGAAGCACCAACTTCCAGTCACACAGGCACCAACCTGTATAACAAAGAACAACAATACTCCCTTGCACCACCCTGCCACCCTGGTTTCTTTGGCTGCAACCAGATGGAAGCTACAACTCCCTGTGTTCAAGCACCCACTTGAACCTCTGAGGACAACAGTCCTCCCTATAACCTCCCTACCACCCTAAAATATAAATATTTTCCACTGAAACTTATTACAGTGATATAATGTTCATCAATGGCTTACCAGTCTCATCACTATTCTGCTACACTACTCTGCTCTCCTGTATCAGTGTCTCTCTGCCTGCATCTTCTTATGCTTTCTGATCTTCTTGTCTTCTCTACAAGTGCACCTCAACCTTCTTTTACTGTCTCAGCTATGCATCTCTATTCTTTGCTTCTGCTGCGCTTTATGCTCTACGTCTTATTTTCATTCTCTAAATTACGCCTCTTTTGTGTATTTTAGCTCCTGCCCATAGCATCCATTTCCCCGTGGGTGATGCCTCTCCACTGCCGCCCTCATCTCTTCTTTGTTCTGCATTCTTCAAGTCTCTGTGCACCTTGTGCATCCCATATGTGCAATGCTTCTGCATGCTCTTCATGTCGAGTGCTCTGCCTGATCATCATTGCAACTCTTCATCTTCTTTGGCTGTTAAACCCATGTGTCCATCATCACTGGCTATTATGCTGAGATTCCTTAGCCTGTCTACCAGTCAAGACTCTTCGTCTTCTCTGTCACAGTCGAGCTCATCCTCTATGTTGCAGTTATAGGCTTCAACACTCTTCCATCTGTCAATCGCCTCCTGAACAGTCTTCATTCCATTGGAAGATGCCTTGAGACTCTTCATCTTCTCTAGCGATCACCCTGAAGTCTCTTCCAGTCCTCTGGCAGAAATAATTAGTTGTTTCTAGCAGTTACACTGTGAACCTCTAAAAACCGTATCAACAACTGAATCTCCACTGATCGATTAACTGTGAAGAGCAACAGTAGCCCTTCGATCATATTCTTGATTAACCTGCACCGTTGGATTATAAATGATGGGTCTCGCGCTTATTTCACCATTTCATAATTCAACATTTCATCATTTCGGCATTCCTGTGGTGAAGAGTTATCTTGATGCTTGATTCCTCCAACTCTTGGTATCCGAAACTCCACTTGATGTGCTTGTTTTGGGATTTTCATCATTTCGCATTTCAGCACTTCAGAACTCCTATGATGAAGAGTCTCGACTCTTGACTCCTCCAACTCCCGGTATCTGAAACTCCGGTTGATGTGCCTGTTTCAGGATTTTTGGCATTTCACATTTTGGCACTTCAGGACTCCTGTGATGAAGATTCTCGACTCTTGACTCCTCCAACTCCCAGTATCCGAAACTCCGATTGATGTGCCTATTTTGAGTTTTTTGGTGTTTCGCATTTTGGCACTTTGGGACTCCTGTGATTAAGAGTCTTGACTCTTGACTCCTCCAACTGTCGGTATCCGAAACTCCAATTGATGTGCTTGTTTCAGGATTTTGGCATTCCTCATTTCGGAAGTTCCTGCCATGAGTTGCTTCCTTGACTCCTCTAGCTCCCAGTATCCGAAACTCCAAAATGGAGTCTTTGTTTCTAATACCCGAAATGGAATTTATCTTCTGATCTTTCCATGCGATCATTGTTGTGTTGCTGGTCGTGATCTTTTCCATCAATGACAAACATGCATACTTTTCACTCTGTGCATACTCTGCACTCTGCGTGCACCTCTGCACTATCTCTTCTGGTCTTCATGAGCTTGCTCTGCTACGTCTTCCCAAAATACTTCTGGTGCCCTACTGGCACATTATACCAGTACTCAAGCCATCATCACTGTTGTACTTGCCATCAATGACAAGCATACGCTGCCTGTAAAACACACCAATAGTACTATATTCTTGGAATAGCAGATTGGGGGATTATAGTATAATATGTTATGAATAAATGGTAATAGCTTATCATACATGTTTTATCCATAATAACTAGTATGTATATTATCCCTATAGGATCTATGATGATTAACTTCCATTACAGTTGATTGATGCTTACATATTATGTATATTAAGGTGGAATCCAGCTTAATGACTAAGGATGCTTACTTCTCTATATAACATATGAGTTATGATCGATTACCTTATATCTCTAATCAATGAACCTGGTGATCCTAGTATTAGGCTCTAGTGTTAAGCTCTGTAATCAGTGAGCTCCTATAAAACCCATAACTAAGAGTGATATGTGTGTTATATGCATCTTATTATGAAACCCAATGCCATTTTTTATATGAGTATTGTTGATCCGCTTATATTCCATATTCATGTCATCCAACAAATACAATACTGTATAAGATCAAATTAGGCATATCTACTACTATTCGCATTGAATAAGCATGATGGGTGTATTTCTACTATTTCCATTAGTTTACTTGGGTTCATGATGTGTAATTAGCTGGTATTTATACTCTATGTAAGAACTATAGACTTCCAACTAATTTGTATTGTATAATAGTGTACAACTAGTCTGATCTTTATTATGTTCAATATGGTGAATAGAGCTCAAATATGATACAAGGCAATGTACGAGGATCTATTACCCTTTTTAGTAGTGTTACCATAAGTATTCACATTACTATGTTCTAGTAACAAAGTTGTAATGACTCTTAGCTCTACTACGAACCAGTGATCATAGTATTCATCATGCTTTACGTGTTAGTTATTACAAGTACATCCCTAATAGTTACAGAATTGTAATCAATACAGTTGCTTATAACTGGAATACAACTTGTTACATTCTTAGATCATATGTATTATCCCGAATAAATACAACAACATTAATGGTGTAAATCCAACAGTACTGTCAAAACATAGGCCTAATAAGAGTCATGAGTGATCACTGTTGTAAGAGTCATCATGTATAACTATGTACACTATAAGTTTCTTGTTCTACCATATGTAAGCTTAATACTATGATTCCCATTATTAGCTTAGGTTTAATGGTTGGTGTATTACAATATAGTATGATCATGTGGTTAGTGTAGAGTGATTACACCCTTATATTACAGTATTAGTATCATAGTTATGTGATAGGTGTCTAGTCTTATTACCCTATGTCACGCTGTATCCATATTATTTATCAAGCTCTATATTATTGTGAGCTTCATGCTTTGATTATACATATGAGATTAGTAGTAATGATGCCTTTATACAAGCCCAACTTAGGTAACTATGAACAAAGGTATCTATCATATCAAGTAATTGTGTTTCCATAATCATTAAGCTCTGTATATTGAATACATAGGTATACAGTTCATATTACACCATATTAGTAATGTCTTGATATTCCATAACCAATGGTAATAGTAGAATGATATTGAGCTTGGTTGAATAAGGTGATATCATGATTTCACCTCATTGGTCCTTTGATGGTCTTCTGGTCATAATCGACCTACATAAACATACACACTCTCTCACTCCCATCTATTCAATTTTTAGTTTCCCAACTCTTTTTTATTCTCTCTCACAATCCCACTCAACCAACCCCTATTTCTCTCCAAATTACATTTTTAAAGAAAAGGATTTTGATACCAGATTCTGGTTCAGATCCACAAAACAAGGGGTCAATAGGGTAGGTAGTTAGCATGAGACGTGGCAAAGAGGGAAGAACCAATGCAACATTATATGCACTTCTCCTCCTATAAAGAGGCACTATATCAACATTAAAAATATATTTTCCCAACTCCCTATTTGTCATCCTTCATTGTTACAAGGAGTTCTATATTTATCTCGATGGGAAAAAGTTAGTTTGAGTTAAAAAGGATATTTAGATAGAGATTTACCTAGTTTTTTTCAATTTTTGAATCATGTGGTTGGATCTCAAAACAATGTTTATTTAATTTATATGTTTATTTCAAGGATGGACTCCTCCTAACTGTAATGTAACATCTTTTTAATATAATTTAGATAATGTTTTCTGAAAATTTTTAATGGTCTTCTCATGTAAATCCTCTAGCATCTTTTGGAACTTGTTTTGATAGTTTTGCATGAAGATGGATTATTAAATTCTTAAAACATTATATTAATTTAATTTGTTCTTCTGAGTTTGAGATTGAAAATCATTTTATATTTAAAATTTTTTTTTTCTATGAAATGAAAAGGTGGTTATATTATCTCTTTAAGGAAACACAGGGTTATCTCTAAGATTTTATATCTTATGAGAACCATGGTTTATTCCTTTTCTTCCAATATGTGTTTGACCTGTGCTAATGAGTTTCCAAAGACAGTTGTCTAGAGTGCTCAACACTACAAAGACTGTTAAGCCCTAATATTGGCTCATTACCCCTTAATTGGGGCATATTAGATTAGTAATGCTATTTTATTTATGTCAGATTTAGGTCATTAGTTGTAATTTAGATTAGTAATGTTATTTTAATTATGTCGGCTTTAGGCCATTATTTGTAATTATACCTCCTAGTCTCCTATATATGCCAAGGAGACATTTTCATTTTGAATCATCTTGTACTTGAACATTTAAGTGGGGTAAAAGGAGGTTTCCCCCTCAAAGAGGATTATTATCTGGAATTATCTCTTTTCAAGGCGTTGAGTACTTTTCCTGGGGTTTTTATATGCTATATTGATGTTTGGTTCTTAACATATGGTATCAGAGCTCAAGGTCTTGGGGTTTCGCTGCTACATCTGAGACACCGTGGAATTTTTACCATAACTTTTTTTCTACAATGTTCCAGAAGGAACCTCTTGGAGGGTATTTAGAAGACGGATCAAGGTACGTTGGGTTCAAAATTCAGCTCCTGAGGCCTTATACTTTTGGATATACAGCCTGTACAAGATAGGGTTCTGGAATCATCCTGAAATGAGTCATTGTGGAATTTTCACTATAAACAATTTTCTATAACGTTTCAGACCCTATCCTCTGGAGGCCATTTACAGAAATTAGTAATGTACCTTTGGTAAACTTTTCAGCTTCTAGGTCATCTTAAATTTGTAGATACACCTTGTGTAAGACAGGGTATCTGACTAGTCCTATTGACTAGCTTCAAGAAGGTGTTCCAGGTAAAACAATCATAACTTCTTGCTAGAGTATCCAAATTGAGTGGGAATGGTTGCATTGGATTTTGGACAGTCTTTAGTATTTTGGGTACGAGTTTCAGAGTTTTATATCAATTATTTTGTGCGGGGAATTCTATACAAGTGAGATCTCCTGGAAAGGCCAAAAATCGGCAAGTTGTGAGGAAGTTACCGTAAATTCCACTTGGCACATCCAATTTTGATCAGACCTATGGAATTGTAGAGAAGAAATATCATAGAACTACCTAAAAGAAATTTTCATACCCAGAAGGGCCGAAACTTGGGAGATAGAACAGAATAAATATTGTCTAGCAGAATCACCTCAAAATCAAGACTCAAAAGTGATATTTGGCCAACATGCCACCCAAAAAGGGACCTTCTACACCAAATAAGCCTCCAGAAA
>JASDQU010738707.1:457364-471359 GCA_032191745.1 Picea mariana
GCCTTCCTTCTAATTTATAGAAAAAGTAAAAAAAAGTTCCCTTCCCTCTATACTGTCCAGAAAAGTCATCCTAGTGAAATATAGTGGCATTTTCATCTTTTGTAGTTGAAATTATACACACTAGAAAATGTAGAAATTTCCTGTGTTTACAACAACTTCTTCAAAAAATTCTTCATAAAAAAGCCAGCCTGGTGTGTCTTTAAGAGCCATCTTTGATAAGTTGTTTGCAACTTGGTTGAACTGTCTATGGATATGCATAAATTTGATAGAATCAAATCCATCTTTCAAACTTCTGATCTTGTCTTTCCAGTTGTTGAGATAAATAAGGTTCAAATTGGATTTGGAGTTTATCCAATCTATAGTGACCTTGGAATCTCCTGCAACCATCATCTTTTTTATAGTGAAATAGGAAGCGAGTAGTAATAGTCCCTAAAGACCCAAGAGCTCTGCTTTCATGTTATTTTCAATGCCTCTAGCAAAACGTGCCTTGACTGTGTGTTCCGAGGAGATTTTTAAATATAATCCAATACCACAAGTATTTCCTACAGGTGCACCATAAAAAAAAAACAATTGGATTATCACCAAAATATATTGGATTTAAGATGAAATCCAATTTATTTTTATCCTCTTGGACTGTGTATTCTTTAAATGAAAGGATAATGTTTATGACTATCATTTGATCCATTCTATTCCAATTTTTAAACAGAATTTTGTTTTAGAATTTCCAGATGCCTCAGAAGACCAGAAAAGGGATGTGTCTGAGTTTTGGAAGTTGTAAGAACCAGTTTTTCAAATTCTCCTCCACAAAAGTGAAATTCCAAATGCTTTCAATCTTCATGAATTTTGTTATTTCATTCCAATTTTTTGTGTTATTGGACATCCCACAAAAATATGTGTAGTTGTTTCTTCATTCTTTAAACAAAGATTGCAGGCTGTGGGCCCAATACCTCCTCTTTTTTGAAAATTTACGCCAGTGAGTATGCAGCCATTGAGACACGTCCACATGAAACAAATCAATTTTGGTTGGGATTTTCAATTTCCATATAGCTTGGAACCACCATTTCCTCTCTTCCAAATTGTTTAAATATAAAATGGACTGATAGACAAGTTTTGCAGTGATTGTACCTAAAGATCTGTTCTAGGACTAGACCAGTTTATCCTTTGAATTATTTAGGCGAATGTCGCTATATCTTAGAAAATAATTGAAAATGTCCCATTCTGATCTGTGAATATTAGATAATCTGATCTCAGTAGACTCCAACCAATAATGAGATGTACCGGCATCCGTAGGATCTACTGCTTGAGCTAAGGAGTGTATGTTGGAGTTGTTTAGTACATGGAGAAATGAAGTAGAGAGCTGAAAATTGGGGTTGCAACCAATAAAGGGGTCGCGTCCCAAAACTACACAGGTTCCTGAGCCGATCTCCCAAGAAAGCCACCTCTTAATAATCGAGAGGGAGTCCATGAAGTTTTTCCAAATGATAGAAGAGCCTTGTGTAAGATGATAATCTCTGTGAAGCTAAGAGATGAGATCTATGCATTTCAAATATTTTTTGCAAAGGAATGAGCTCCATAATCCTAATTCGAATAAACCCCTCCAACAAGACTCTGCAGATAGTGACTGTGCAAACCATGAGATATGTTCGATACCCCATCCACCGAAGATTAGTTGATTTAAGGATTTACACCTTAATGCATGTTTTTGGTGGTATTATTCCTGCATTGATAGAACAAAATATTCGTTATAACAAAATCATTATTATTATAAGTAATAAATAAAAATTATGATTGAGGTAATGAAGTTCATTGTAAACTAAATTTTGAGAGTTTGAATGCTAACTAAACTCACACTCCAAAACACAGTGCTCTTGGAAGCAATCCCCACACCGTGCCTGCACGTCGAAATGTATTAAAGCTTGGAAGCAATCGCCAAGAAATCCAATCTGTGGATATCCTGCACTGGACTAAGAAATTGTTGTAAGCAAGAGAAGAGGTGGTAGCTTTAAAGAGCGAGATCCAGAGGTGGTAGCTTTAAAGAGCGAGATCCAGACCGGGATAAATAACCCGATGCATGTATGCATGCAAATGGCCACACCAGAAGAGAAAATGCATGCGAATGGCCACGCCAGAAGGGACTGAATGCCACAAAATACCACCCACCTGCCACGAAATACCACCCAGCTGTTCTGACGAACGCACTTTCGCTTGGGTCAAGGCTGCGCAACATTAACAGGGTGACGACATCCCGCGGCCACCCTCCTGCTCCCCTACCCAATGCAACCGTCAGCCTAAGAAACCTTAGGTTAAAACACATAACAATGCCTCGAAAAATGTGCACACAGAATAATGCAGATTGTCCAAAACATAATGTCCTTGTTATGGTATGGACATAATAATTAGTTTTTAAAAAACTATTAACCATTCTATATAAATAATTAAAAAAAAATTAAAATAGTAAAAAAAATTTAATAAAAAAATTGGAATAATTTATTGTAATTTTTATGATATGTTTATTTTTAAATATGTTGATTTTCACAATTAATTATAATGAAGATAATTTTTCAAAAAAAAATTGTATAAATTTATAAAACATTCCTACATAATTTCTTTCCAAATAATTTATCTATATTTTCATTTATTTAATAATAATATGAAAATTAATAATATTAACACTTTTATATTGTTTAATTATTTGAAACTTAATTATATTAAATTTTTGTATTTATAATTTTCTAAAATATTTTAAATTTTAAAATAATAATAATATTATTTTTTTTTTAATTTTTAAAACTTATATATTTTAATTATTAATTTTTTTTTTACAAGATTTTAAATTAAAATACTTTTTACAATTAAATTTGTTAAACAAATAATTTTATAAAATAAATAATAATCTAAATAAAAAAAAATTAAATAAATATATTTTTTCGGAAGTTTTTCCATATCGAGATTATAAGAGAATTATAAACAACATAATGAAAAAACAAAGTATATAAACATTAAATTGCGGCCTCACCAAATTACTACAACTTACATAATAACTTGCTCTACCTTTCGCACTCATTTGACCTGCTAATAGTTGGGTTTCTTCGATTTTAATTTTAGAGTGTATTCGAAAATTTGTGGTTAATAGCAAATTAAATGGAATACTTTAAAATTAAAATATTGTTAAAATTTTTAAACTATGTTGTGGTGGATAGGACATAATATAATGAGTTTTATCTTTAATTTTTGAATACGTTAGTGGCGTGTTAGATCGATTAAAAATAAGCTAAACTAATAATTAAAACTTCAACTACTGCTACGTTAATGAAATGTTGGAACATGGTGGATTAAGGTGGCATCGTTATATGTGACGATGCTGTTGAAAGTTAATGTTGAAAACAATAAAATATTACAGATCGAAACAAGGACGTATCATTGTGAACATGTGGTAAATACATTGATGCGGTTGACAAGGTCAAAAGAGGGGGTAGTTGAAGAGTTACAATAAGAGGGGATAGTTGAAGAGTTACAATTGTCATTTATTATGAGATTTAGGGTATTTTTCTTCTTGTTTTTGATATCCAAGACATTGAGAGATCTTGGTAATGGAATGTAAACACAACGCAGTGTACACAGCATAGATTAATATAGATAAAGAGAGAGTGAGCTTCATTTTTTTGTTAAATAAAAACAAATGTAGAAAATCCAAGTGGAATAGAAGTCTTGTTTGTTGGGGGGAATCCGACAAGCAATTAGGAGCTTCCCACGAGAGGAATGACCGCCACTTTGATCCTGTAAATAAGAGCAACGAGGAACGAGTTAACTGACCATCAGGAGAGGCATTGTGCTTTGTGGTTTGAAAACATGGTTATAGTATGACATGGTTCATAAAGTAAATCCAATCTTGCTATGATGTTATCCCAATTTTGAGCCCACCACAGATCGATTGTGTTTTTAACTATCCGCAGTGGAAGCTATTGATTAAGATCTAGATCCTCCAAATGCATATCTGATTGACCCCGTGCCAGAACCCGTTGATTCACTAGTATCATAGGCAGTAGACCCAAGTAAAAGCAACCATAGAAGCTTGGATGAGATTTATCAGGTTGTCCCTTGCTTGCAGAGTTCATGGCGTTATTGTTGGTCTGTGGCGATGCCGAATGCAAGAATATTTCTTAAGAGAGCATTTTTGCATCTCAGATGTTTAGCACTACGCCGATGGTTGGGTTCAGTTCGCCTTTCTCTTGAAACCGTGAATGTAGGTTCCCCACCCATACCTGAATTGAGCATTCGACTATAGACGAGATCGCCCCAAGTGGCCCAATGGATATGTGCTAGTTGGCCACTTGCTCTATGCAAAGTGGCTCATTCATCGTTGCCATGTCACCCATTGGATCGTTGCTAGCCAAGTGGCCATTGGATCGTTGCCAAGTGGATTTTTTATCACTACCAAGTAGCCGGTTGAATGTGCACCAAGTGGCCTCTTGGACCACTGCCAAGTGGCCCATTGATTTGTGCCAAGTGGCAACTTCACCTTTGCATGTCTGCCAAGTTGCTAGTTGGCTCACTGCCAAGTGGCTCGTTAGTCACTGCCAAGTGGCCCGTTGATTTGTTGCTATCCAAGTGGCATGTTTGACCATTGCCATTTGGTTCGTTAGATGGTAGCTAAGTGGCCCATTGTATCTACACCATGTAGACCACTGGATCACTGCCAAGTGGCCCRCTGTATCTGCACCATGTGGACCATTGGATTGCTGCCAAGTGGCCTGTTAGATTGCTGCCAAATGCTCCATTGGATCTACCACCAAGTGGCCCATTGGATCATGACCAAGTGGCATGTTGGACCACTACCAAGTGGCCCATTCGATTGCTAGAAAATGGCCTATTGGATCTACTGCCAAGTGGCCCATTGGATCACGACTAAGTGGCTTGTCAGGCCACTGCTAAGTGGCCTGCTAGATCTGTGCCAAGTGCCCGATTGAATCTCTGTCACGTGGTCTGTTCGATTTGCACCAAGTGGCTCCTTGGTTCATTGGCTCATTTCCAAGTGGAAATCTCACCTCTACATATTTTCTAAGTGGCCAGTTGGCTCACTGCCAAGTGGCTCATTGCAACGCTGCTAAGTGGCCCATGGATCTATTGCCAAGTGGCCCATTGGACCACAACCAAGTAGCACATTGGACCATTTCCAAGTGGCACCTTAAATGGTTTCCAAGTGCACTATTGGATCTGTGCCAAGTGACCAGTTGCATCACTGCCAACTGGTCCATTTGACCACTACCGATTGGTCCATTGGACCACTACCAAGTGGCCCATTCGCTCGTTTCCAAGTGGCTCGTTCAATCACTACCAAATGGCTAGTTGGATCTACCGCCAAGTGGTCGCCCATTGCATCATGACCAAGTGGCTTATTGTGTCAGTGCCAAATGGCATGTTGGTTTGTTGCCAAGTGGTCTGTTGGATATTGGCCAAGTGGCATGTTGAATCTCTATCGTGTGGCCCGTTGGATCTGCGCCAAGTGACTTGTTTGATCACCTCCAAGTGGCAACCTCACCCCTACATTTCTGCCAAGTGCCCCCTTAGATGGCTGCCAAGTGCACCGTTGGATCTACACCAAGTGGCCAGTTGGATCACTACCAAATGGTCCATTGGTTTATTTCCAAGTGGCCCATTGGATTTGTTGCCAAGTCATGCATTTAATGCCACTAAGTGGCTTGTTGGATTTGTTTCCAAATCATGTGTTTAATGTCGCCGAGTGGCCCATTGGATCACTACCAAGTGGGTCATTACATTGTTGCCAAATGCCTTGTTGGTTTTGTTGCCAAGTGGCCTTTTTTAGTGTTGCCAAGCAGACCATTGGAATGCGACCAAGTGGCCCCTTAGTTGTCTACCAAGTGCATTGTTGCATCTGCGCTAAGTGGCTAGTTGGATCACTGCCAAGTGGCTCGTTTCCTCACTACCAAGTGGTCTGCTAGATTGCTCCTTGTTGCAACATCGCCAAGTGGCTTATTAGAATATTTCCAAGTGTCTGGTTGCATTTGCAGCCAAGTGCCCATTTTCGCCCATTGGATCGCTACCAAGAGGCCCATTAGATTGTTTTTGTTGGATCTGCCACCAAGTGACCTCTAGCCATTAGATCTCTGCCAAGTGGCCCATCATCCGTTCAATATTCAACTGCCATCTCCACTCAAACAATCCTTCGACATCCACCCAGTGCTAGCTTAAGCCATTTCAGGAAATCCGTTCGGGGAGAAGCCAACTCATAGAAGAAAGGATGGGACTAGTTCAAATGGTCAGTCATTGACATATTGCATGCATAATATCCCTCGACAACGAGACAAAAATTTGGAGTAACTTTGGATATCCCAAATCCACATATGAATTGCAACTAATCCATTTATTCACACAATTAGTACCTGAGCTCTCTTTAAGACATATCGAATCAAATCTGTTTCTATGGGTATCTTCAGCTCCGTTTTCACATCCTAAATGGCCTATCACACATGCATAAATGGGCACTAAAAGCCCCCCATATAAGTAGGTAGGTCAAGCATGATAAAGAAAGCCCTCAATTCTGGAATCGATAGATCTTTGCTTTGATACAATTCACATATTGGGTCTCCGCCAAGTGGAAAATTCTGAGTAATATATATATATATATATATATATATATATATATATATATTGTTTTTTTCACGCAAAAAAAACAATTTCATTGTTATTCTATTAGATCAAATGAAACTTTATGTTACATATATATCTAGTAATCATCGATAAAAAAAGATCTGTAGACTTGCCTTCCTTCTAATTTATACAAAAGGTAAAAAAAAATTCCCTTCTATATTGTCCAGAAAAGTCATCCTAGTGAAATATAGTGGCATTTTCATCTTTTGTAGTTGATATTATACACACTAGAAAATGTAGAAATTTCCTGTGTTTACAACAACTTCTTCAAAAAATTCTTCATAAAAAAGCCAGCCTGGTGTGTCTTTAAGAGCCATCTTTGATAAGTTGTTTGCAGCTTGGTTGAACTGTCTATGGATATGCATAAATTTGATAGAATCAAATCCATCTTTCAATCTTCTAATCTTGTCTTTCCAGTTGTTGAGATAAATAAGGTTCAAATTGGATTTGGAGTTTATCCAATCTATAGTGACCTTGGAATCTACTGCAACCATAATATTTTTTATAGTGAAATAAGAAGTGAGTAGTAATAGTCCCTAAATACCCAAGAGCTCTACTTTCATGTTATTTTCACTACCTCTAGCAAAACGTGCCTTGACTGTGTGTTCTGAGGAGATTTTTAAATATAATCCAATACCACAAGTATTTCCTACAGCTGCACCATAAAAAAAAACCAATTGGATTATCACCAAAATATATTGGATTTAATATGAAATCCAATTTATCTTTATCCTCTTTGACTGTGTATTCTTTAAATGAAAGGATAATGTTTATGACTATCATTTGATCCATTCCATTCCAATTTTCAAACAGAATTTTGTTTCAGAATTTCCAAATGCCCCCAGAAGACTAGAAAAGGGATTTGTCTGAGTTTTGGAAGTTGTAAGAACCAATTTTTCAGATTCTCCTCCACAAAAGTGAAATTCCAAATGCTTTCAATCTTCAGGAATTTTGTTATTTCATTCCAATTTTTTTGTGTTATTGGACATCCCATAAAAATATGTGTAGTTGTTTCTTCATTCTTTAAACAAAGATTGCAGGCCGTGGGCCCAATACCTCCTCTTTTTTGAAAATTTACAGCAGTGAGTATGCAGTCATTGAGACACATCCACATGAAACAAATCAATTTTGGTTGGGATTTTCGATTTCCATATAGCTTGGAACCACCATTTCCTCTCTTCCAAGTTGTTTAAATATAAAATGGACTGATAGGCAAGTTTTGCAGTGACTGTACCTGAAGATATGTTCTAGGACCATACCAGTTTATCCTTTGAATTATTGAGGCGAATGTCGCTATATCTTAGAAAAGAATTGAAGCTGTCCCATTCTGATTTGTGAATATTAGATAATCTGATCTGAGTAGACTCCAACCAATAATGAGATGTACCAGCATCCGTAGGATCTACTTCTTGAGCTAAGGAGTGTATGTTGGAGTTATTTAGTACCTAGAGAAATGAAGTAGAGAGCTGAAAATTGGGGTTGCAACCAATAAAGGGGTTGCGTCCCAAAACTACACGGGTTCCTGAATCGATCTCCCAAGAAAGCCACCTCTTAATAATCGGGAGGGAGTCCATGAAGTTTTTCCAAATGATAGAAGAGCCTTGTGTAAGATGATAATCTCTGTGAAGCTAAGAGATGTGATCTATGCATTTCAAATATTTTTTGCAGAGGAATGAGCTCCATAGTCCTCATTCGAATAAACCCCTCCAACAAGACTTTGCAGACAGTGACTGTGCAAACCATGAGATATGTTTGATACCCCATCCATCGAAGAGTGTTGGTATGGCTATATTTTTCCATTTCGTGAGATGGAATCTAGTACCTTTCTTTCCTCCTCTCCAGATGAACTTAGAGATGAAATTATGTATTCGATTCAGGACAGACGTAGGGAATTTTACAAGACTAAGCCAATAGATAGGAATGCTCTGAAGAACAGAAGTTGCTAAAGTGAACCTACCCCCAAGTGAGAGCCATCTGAAATTCCAATTCCCAATATTTTTTTCTATCTTCTTCAGTAACCACATCAAGTCATTAACTTTATAGTTATTCGGTTTTAGATTAAAGCCAAGGTATTTCATATCCTGATCAATGTTCACAATCTTAATGTTAAAGATTGCATTCAAATTTTGTTGCAGACTCGGACCTATATTTTGAACAAGAAAAACCGATTTGTGATGATTTATAATCATCCCCGTAGAAGAGCATAATTTTGAAAGGATGGAATTAAGAGTCATCCGGTACTCTAATTTCATAGTGCCAAGGATGAGTACATCATCTACAAAAAGTAGATGGGATATGAAAGTACTTACAATGATTTTAAGGCCTTTGAAAGTTTCAGATGTCACAGCTTGTGATAATAACCTGCTAAAAACTTCAACAACCAACATGAAAAGAAGAGGAGACAATGGGCAACCCCCGATGGCATTTAAAAAAATCAGTTGGAATTTCGTTGACCAAAACAACAGTGTTGACGGTGGTGATACAACCCATAATCCATTGAGAAACAACCCAATTAAAACCAATCTGGTCAAGGAGTAATCTAAGAAATTGCCACCTGACGTTGTCATATTCCTTTTTTAAGTCTAGTTTTAGAAAAATAGAGTTTTGTTTCTTTGTCTTTGCTGTGTGGAGGCACTCCTGAGTAATTCCAGCTACATCAAAAATCAACCGATCCTTAAGAAAACCAAACTGTTCCATGGAGATACAACTGGCTAGTTTATCCTTGATCCGAGAAGCGATGACTTTGGAAATAAATTTGTAGGCGAAATTGCAGAGTGCAATGGGCCTAAAGTTGTTAAAATTTTCTAGCTTGCTAATCTTTGGTATGAGGGAAAAGAATGTTGCATTGAGGGCTCCAGGGATAGAGCCAGTAATCTGTGATTCTTCCACTGCATTAAATAAATTCTTGCCCATGACATCAAAGAAATGATAAAAAAGTTCTTGTGTCTAGCCATCTGGACCAAGACTTTTCTCTCTTGGCATTATGTTGACTATTTCTTGAAGTTCTGAAATCTGAACATGCTTGTCGATCTCCAAATTATCTGCATCATTGAAAAAATGTGGAACAATCTTTAAGACTTCTAGTTGGAGATCAATGTTTTCTGATACATGTGTTGGACAACTGAGGGGGGGGGGGGTGAATCAGTTGTTACCGTGCTTAAACAATAATGCTTATTTTAAATTCTTTGCAGAGCACTTAATGACAATCACAATAATGCAGGGAAGTAAGCAATAGAACATTCAACATCATTTTCACATATGAAATATACAGAGACAGATATTTCCTAAGGAAACCCATAAAGGGTAAAAACATCTTCTTCTTTGTATGATAAGTATTCTTTACATTCTGTACATTATCATACTTATGAGCACCAACTCATAATGAGGCCTCAACCTCTATTTTGCAAGCTGCAATTTTCTGAGAGCACCAACTCTCTGTTTTCTCTAGCACCTACTAGAAGGAAGCACCAACTCCCTGGTTTCTCTAGCACCCACTAGAAGGAAGCAACAACTCCCTAAGTGTTCCAGCACCAATTAGATGGAATCACCAACTTCCAGTCACACAGACACCAACCTCTATAACTGAGAACACCAGTTCTCCCTTGCACCACCCTGCCACCCTGGTTTCTCTGGCTGCAACCAGATGGAAGCTACAACTCCCTTTGTTCAAGCACCCACTTGAACCTCTGAGGACAACAGTCTTCCCTAGCACCTCCCAACCACCCTGAAATATAAAGTTTGCTATCTATAAATTTATCACAGTGATACAATATTGATCATTGGCTTACCAGGCTTATCACTGTTCTGCTATGCTTCTCTGTTCTCCTGTATCAGTGTCTCTCTGTCTGCATCTTCTTACAATTTATGATCTTCTGTTTTTCTCTACCAGAGCACCTCAGCCTTCCTTTAGTGTCTCACTGTCTTGCTGCACACATGCCTTGCGCTTTCAGTGCTTCAACCTTTTATGCTCTATGTGCCATGTCCATTCCATGCACCATTCCTCTTCTCTGTATTTCAGTTGCTGCACACTCCTCCTTCTACACTCCAGAATCCCTGACGACAACAACAACCCCTCTCTTCTTTCTTCTGCATACTTATAGTCTCTGTGCAACTTGTGCATGTTGTCTCTCCATGTCGAGTGCTCTGCCTAATCATAATTGCCACTCTTCATCTTCTTTGGCATTTAGATCCATGTGTCCATCATCACTGGGTGTTAAGTCGAGATTCCTTAGCCTGTTTGGTAGTTGAGACTCTTCGTCTTCTCTATAAAAGTCGATCTAATCCTCTCTGTTGCAGTTACAGGCTTCAACACTCTTCCATCTGTCAACCACCTCTAAGAATAATCTTCATTCCACTGGAAGATGCCTCGAGCCTCTTCATCTTCTCTGGCGATCACACTGAAGCCTGTTTGATTCCTCTGGAAAAAGCCATCATTCATTTCTAGCAGTTACACTGTGAAGTGCAACAGTAGCCCTCCGAGCTTATTCAAATTCATTTGCACCATTGAATTGACTTCATTGAATCTTGCGTTCATTTCGCCATTTCGCACTTCGGCATTTCAACAATCCTATTGTGTGGCATCTCGACTCTCCAAGTCGCGATCTCCGAAACTCCAAAAAAGGAGCTTGCCGCTTCAAGCTTTTCTCTACAGCTCTTCGACCATGTGACTACAGGAGGTGACCGAGCGCTTATCCATATAGTGCTTTCGCAATTTCTCTTTTTGGCACTTCAGTGTTCCTGTGGAGATGAGTTCTTGATGCTCCATGTCCCGGTATCCGAAGCTCTGAAATGGAGCTTGGTTTCACTAGCTCTGATCATTTCGGCATTTTGCATTTCGGCCTTTTGTGATTCTTGTGATGAAGAGTCTCGTCACTTGACTCTTCCAACTCTCGGTATCCAAAGCTCCGAAATGGAGTCGGATCAATGGTCCACACCCTAGATGATTCGACGGTCCAGATCTCTTCGTGATTTCGTACATCGTGATTTCGACATTCTTGATGTGAGATTTCTTGACATCTCCACCTCTTGGTCTGCGAAACTACGAAATGGTGTCAGCTCAACTTTTCATCTTTTCGCACTTCGCAACTTCGGGATTTCTGTCGTGAGAGTCCTTGACATCTCCAACTCTCGGTATCCAAAATCCTGGTATCCAAAACTGTTTCCTGCTTTTGGGATTTCGGCGTTTCGCATGTCGCGATTCCGGGACTCCTGTGGTGAAGTGTTTTGACACTTCAACTCCCAGTATCTGAAATTGTCCTCCTTCTTCCGGGATTTCGGTGTTTTTCATTCGCGATTACAGGACTCCTAATGATGAAGAGTCTTGACTCTTCCAACTCCGAAACTTTGAAATGGAGTTATTTTTCGGTATGAGAAACTCTTCGTTTATGTGCCTATTTCACGATTTCCGTGTTTCTCATTTCGTCGTTTTGGTATTTCGACACTTCAACTCCCGGTATCCGGGACTCCGAAATGGAGTTATTTTCTGGTCTACAAAACTCTTGTTGATGTGCCTCTTTCAGGATTTCGGGATTCCGGATTTCGCAACTTCGGGACTCCTGTGTTGAAGAGTCTCAACTCTTGACTTCTCAATCTCCCGGTATCCGAAAATTCGAAATGGAGTTTACGCTTTTGATCTTTCCATGCAATTATTCCTGCATTGTTGGTCTTCCTTGACTGCCTGTTTGCCATCAAATAAACAAGCACACTCTTGCACTCTTCGTGCACCTCTGTACTATCTCTTCTGATCTTACATTGTCCCTGTTTTGCCATCGCTGCATACTCTAATCTTGTCATCAATGACAAGAATACCTGCCTGTAAACATGCCAACAATCTCCCCCTTTGGCATTGACGACAACCCTGAACGACTACGCTAATCTGTTTGGACCTCCAACTATAGCATCCGATCCAGACCATTCTTTTCTCTCCCCCTTTGACATCAATGTCAAAGAAAACATGCTCCCCCTGAGTTGTTGCAGTAATTTTAGGAGGTATCATATATTCAATCAATATAAAACTCCCCCTAACAAGATTGACTCTCTTAGGTGTGAGACGGTATGACACCCAGCTTCTATCGGAGATATTCAAATGGTGTCTTGGCTAGGGGTTTAGTAAAGATGTCTGCAATTTGTTCTATGGTTGGAATGTAATGAACTTGAACAACCTGATTGGTGACCTGCTCTCTCAGAAAATGGTATTTTATGGGAATATGCTTGGTCTTGGAGTGGAATACAGGATTCTTAGACACACTGACGCCACTAGTGTTATCACAATGAATTGGGATCGGTGCTGTGTATTTTACCTCCAAGTCTGCAAGTGTTTGAATCATCCATAATACCTGAGTGCAACAGGTAGTAGCAGCAATGTACTCTACCTCTGTAGTTGATAAAGAAATGGAACCTTGCTTTTTACTAAGCCATGCTACTAATGAGTCACCCAGGAAGAATGCTCCTCCACTGGTGTTTTTTCTCTCATCGATACAGTTTGCCCAATCTGCATCTAAATAAGCAGTTAAATGAAAATTCTGATTTCTGGGATACCACAGACCATAAGTCATTGTTTCTTTCAAATACTTGAATATCCTTTTGACAGCTAGAAAATGACTATGTTTAGGTGCAGACTGATATCTTCCTACCATTCCAACAACATGCATTATGTCTGGGCGAGATGCTGTGATGTACAGTGGGCTGCCTATCATTGACCTATATGAACTTTGATCAACATTAGGTGAGTCATCATCCTTGCTTAATTTGCATCCAGTAACCATAGGTATACCCACAGGTTTAGAATCTTCCATTTGAAACCTTTTCAACATTTCTCTTAGATATTTTTCTTGAGAAATGAACATCCCTTCAGACCTCTGAGTAATTTGCAGACTAAGAAAAAATGTCAGTTCACCTATCATAGACATTTCAAGCTCAGACTCCATGGCAGAAGCAAACCATTTTACCAATGAATCCTCATTACATCCGAAGATGATGTCATCTACATAGACCAACACAATGAGCAAATCATCACCCTCTGTTTTGATATATAGATTGGTGTCAACTGTTCCTCTCTTGAACCCTCTGTCTTTGAGATACATATCCAGTTTGTGATACCAGGCATGAGGAGCTTGTTTTAACCCATATAAAGATTTCTTCAGCTTGCATACTAAGTCAGGGTTATCAGAGAGTTCGAAACCCTCTGGTTGTTCCATATAGACTTCTTCATTTAAATCTCCATTTAGAAAAGATGACTTGACATCCATTTGATAGACTTTAAACCTTTTATGACAAGCATAGGCAAGAAATATTCTGATAGCTTCTAGCCTTGCTACAGGCGCAAAT
>JASDQU010738707.1:476007-494571 GCA_032191745.1 Picea mariana
AATAATGCTTATTTTAAATTCTTTGCAGAGCACTTAATGACAATCAAAATAATGCAGGGAAGTAAGCAATAGAACATTCAACATCATTTTCACATATGAAATATACATGGACAAATATTTCATGAGGAAACCCATAAAGGGTAAAAACCTCTTCTTCTTTATATGATAAGTATTCTTTACATTCTGTACATTATCATACTTATGAGCACCAACTCATAATGAGGCCTCAACCTCTGTTTTGCAAGTTGCAACTAGCTGAGAACACCAACTCCTTGTTTTCTCTAGCACCTACTAGAAGGAAGCACCAACTCCTTGGTTTCTCTAGCACCCATTAGAAGGAAGCACCAACTCCCTAAGTGTTCAAGCACCAACTGGATGGAAGCACCAACTTCCAGTCGCACAGGCACCAACCTGTATAACCGAGAACAATAGTTCTCCCTTACACCACCCTGCCACCCTGGTTTCTCTAGCTGTAACTAGATGGAAGCTACAACTCCCTTTGTTCAAGCACCCACTTGAACCTCTGAGGAAAAAAGTCCTCCTTAGCACCTCCCAAACACCCTGAAATATAAAGTTTTCTATCTATAAATTTATCACAGTGGTACAATATTTATCATTGGCTTACCATGCTTATCACTGTTCTGCTATGCTACTCTGTTCTCCTGTATCAGTATCTCTCTGTCTGCATCTTCTTACAACTTCTAATCTTCTGTTTTTCTCTACTAGAGCACCTCATCCTTCCTTTAGTGTCTCACTGTCTTGCTGCACACATGCCTTGCGCTTTCAGTGCTTCAGCCTTTTATGCTCTATGCACCATGTCCATTCCATGCACCATTCCTCTTCTCTGTATTTCAGCTGCTGCAAAATCCTCCTTCTACACTCCTGAATCCTTGACGACAACAAAAACCCCTCTCTTCTTTGCTCTGCATACTTATAGTCTCTGTGCAAATTGTGCATGTTGTCTCTCCATGTCGAGTGCTTTGCCTGATCATAATTTCCACTCTTCAACTTCTCTGGTAGTTAGATCCATGTGTCCATCATCACCGGGTGTTAAGCTGAGATTCCTTAGCCTGTCTGGCAGTTGAGACTCTTCGTCTTCTCTATCAAAGTCGAGCTAATCCTCTTTGTTGCAGTTATAGGCTTCAACACTCTTCCATCTGTCAACCACCTCTAAGAATAATCTTCATTCCACTGGAAGATGCCTCGAGCCTCTTCATCTTCTCTGGTGATCACACTGAAGCCTGTTTGATTCCTCTGGCAAAAGCCATCAGTCGTTTCTAGCAGTTACACTGTGAAGTGAAACAATAGCCCTTCGATCTTATTCAAATTCATCTACACTATTGAATTGACTTCATTGAATCTTGCGTTCATTTCACCATTTCGCACTTCGGCATTTCGACAATCCTGTTGTGTGGCATCTCGACTCTCCAAGTCACGATCTCCGAAAATTCGAAAAAGGAGCTTGTCACTTCAAGCTTTTCTCTACAGCTCTTCGACCATGTGACTACGAGAGGTGAC
Organism: Picea mariana; assembly: GCA_032191745.1. Taxonomy (NCBI): domain Eukaryota; kingdom Viridiplantae; phylum Streptophyta; class Pinopsida; order Pinales; family Pinaceae; genus Picea; species Picea mariana. The sequence continues at coordinate 477,526 of JASDQU010738707.1, forward strand.
CGAGTGCTTATCCATATAGTGCTTTCGTAATTTTTCTTTTCAACACTTCGGCGTTCCTGTGGCGATGAGTTCTTGATGCTCCATGTCCCGGTATCCGAAGCTCTGAAATGGAGCTTGGTTGCACTAGCTCTGATCATTTCGACATTTCGCATTTTTTCCTTTCGCAATTCTTGTGATGAAGAGTCTCGTCACTTGACTCTTCCAACTCCCGGTATCCGAAGCTCCGAAATGGAGTCGGATCAACGGTCCACACCCTAGATGATTCGACGGTCTAGATCTCTTCGTGATTTCGCACATCACGATTTTGACATTCTTGACGTGAGAGTTCTTGACATCTCCACCTTTCAGTTTGTGAAACTCCGAAATGGAGTCAGCTCAATTTTTCGGCTTTTCACACTTCACAACTTCGAGATTCCTGTCGTGAGAGTCCTTGACATCTCCAACTCCCGATATCCAAAACTGTCTCCTGCTTTTGGGATTTCAGCGTTTCGGATTTCGCGATTCCGAGATTCCTGTGGTGAAGTGTTTTGACACTTCAACTCTTGGCATCCAAAATTGTCCTCCTTCTTCCAGGATTTCGGCGTTTCGCATTTCACGATTCTGGGACTCCCAATGATGAAGAGTCTTGACTCTTCCAACTCCCGGTATCCGAAACTCTGAAATGGATTTATTTCCCAGTCTGTGAAACTCTTCGTTTATATGCCTATTTCGGGATTTCGACATTTCACATTTCGTCGTTTCAACATTTCGGCACTCCTGTGGTGAAGTGATTCGACACTTCAACTCTTGGTATCCGGGACTCCGAAATGGAGTTATTTCCCGGTCTGCAAAACTCTTGTTGATGTGCCTCTTTCGAGATTTCGAGATTCCATATTTCGCAACTCCGAGACTCCTGTGTTGAAGAGTCTCAACTCTTGACTTCTCAATCTCCCGATATCCGAAACTCCGAAATGGAGTTTACGCTTCTGATCTTTCCATGCAATTATTCATGCACTGCTGGTCTTCCTTGCCTGCATGTTTGCCATCAAATAAACAAGCACACTCTTGCACTCTTTGTGCACCTCTGTGCTATCTCTTCTGAGCTTACGTTGTCCCTATTTTTCCATCATTGCATACTCTGATCTTGCCATCAATGACAAGCATACATGATTATAAACATGCCAAGTGTTAAAGTGTTAAAGTTCGGATCATCTAGCCAAGTGTTATTGAATTTGAAGGGGGACGTAACATTACGTGAAATCCCTCCAACTTGTAAACATATCGGATTGTGGTATGAAATTGTTGAAGCAATAACCCACGAGTGGAAGTTAAGTTGAGAATCAAGTAGATTTGGTGCTAAAAGAAAGTGATCCGGTCTCTTGGAGATACCTGAGGAGACGGATTTTCCATTCCACCAAGTTGGAGTCATAATAGAAGGGTGGAGATCAATTAACCCTGTGCTCTAAAGTAAGTTGGAGAAAAAATCTGCCATAGGGTCAATCTGATCTTGATCACCCTAGATTTCCGTAGCAGAAAAGAGTAAAATTAAGGTCGTCGCCTATGATAAAATTTTCTTCTCCTAGCAATCCAAAGTCGAGAAGATGATTCCAAAAAGTTTCTCTGTCTTTATAAGGGGCATAAAAATTAAAATATTGACTGGATTTGACGAATGTTTAAACCTTCCTTCCATAAAGATACCTACATACAGGAAAGAATCGTTATCCAGTGGCCGATTAAACTGATCCAAATCTGTCCTGGAAAAATCATCCTGTTTCAGTGAACATGTACTCTGCAGATGACCGGTTTGCCAGCAAAAATGGCAGTGGAAGGGCTCCCGCCAGTAGTCCAGAGGCTGGCTGAAACAATGGTCCCCAAAACAAATATTAAGTGATTCTGGAAGTCCACAGTCGATGTCCATCTCCACCAGAACCCATATTACTCTTTTATTTACCCACCTTAAAGAATGATCATCAAAAAACACGAAGTTTCCAATGAGTTGGCCACTACTTCGAAAACTGGTAGAGACCACAGTTCAAGTGAAAAATCTGGCAACAACACCCACAATAATCTTTTTCTGAAGGTTTCAAAAAGAGGATTGAACTTGAGAGACCATCTCTTGAGCACGAGGACTCCACAGTCAAGAATCCACAGACGAATTAAAATATTTAAGAGATCTTCTTCCGTAAAGAAATGAAATATAAACCAATGGTTAGAGAGATGGCTAACCCTCGAGCAGTAAACTAGAATAGGTTTCCAATGATCTTGTAACAAGGTCATGACGTGATCTTTCGACATCTTTACATAATAAAATTTACCCACGAGAGCCCTTTGAGAAAGGCTGGCAACTCGGTCTGTGGTAATATATTTTCCCAGAATGCAACATGAGGTCGGTTGTTTGACTTTCCAAGATTTATGCTTCCGATTAGCGCGAGCTAAGGCCTCAGTAGTCCTATTTCAACCAGGTCCTCCGAGGGATCGAGCAAAGGTAGGGGCAGGGTGAGAAATGGAGGAAGGAACTGCAGGAACAAGAAAAGGAGTAGTGTGTGTAGGAGAAGAAGGTGTATCTCGAGGAAGGGAGCCATGTGACTTCCTATGAGTCTGACTGACAGGCACATGGATGTAGCCAAGTGGCTTCTCTGCAAAAGGAGAGATCCGGTCTGAGGGTTGATGTGGGGTCATGGGTAAAGTGGATTCTAGTGGACGGGATGTCTGGGGAGGTGAAGTTAGGGGATGATGCACACACTTGTATAGAAGGTTGTAGGTGTCGTCAGAAACGAAAAGGTTATCATTGGCCCAGAGCTCATCGTCGTCATCCCACGATAGATCAACAACACCTGCCATAAAGAGTATTTTATATCGAGAGATCGAGGGTCCACGTCTATAGAGAAAAAGTAGGGTTCCACCAGGGGAAAGTGGAAGAGGTAGAGAAAAACACAACAAAAGGGAACTGCAGTTCCACGACTGCAGGGACCAAGGGTTAGTACTTATGAAGCTAACACATCCTCCATGACTGAAGACTAACCGAAGGAGGAAAGGTGACTGGATGTTCTTACTGGGTCAGCTCGATGACAGAACCCCGCCCTGCGAGAACCCTAATCCTCCTCATCCTGCTTCAGTCTCTGTATCAACTCCAATCACATCCCCTAACATCTATCATTTAGGAATCACAAAATGAAAATATATTATACAAATTTAAAATTTCAATTTCAATATATTAAAAATTTATCAATCTCATTTTAAATCATATAAAATTTCAATTTCAATATATTAAAAATTCATGAATCTCAATTTAAATCATCTAAAATTTTATATGGGAATTTTTGTTTTTAATATAATAAGTCATATTGAAATTTTGAATTAATTTAAAATTTAAATTTAAAATAAATAAAAATATTTTTTTTTAAGGAACAAAGAAGATATATAATATAATTACAAAATTTAAATTTTGATATAACAAATATTTATCATTTTCATTTTAAATTATCCAAAATTTAATATTAAAATTTTACTTCACAATTTTTTTAATAAATTAACATTTTATATTATAAATAAAAATTAATTACCTTCTACTTAAAAATTGGTATACAGAAAAATTTATAAATATAACAAGGTTGTGTGACAACATATACCTGTAGCTGTGCAAGAATTCACAACAGCGTGGTCATGCAAACGAGATCAATGTTTGATGCAGGGGCATAGACACTCCCCCAAATCATAATTGATTTTCCAACCTTCCAGAAGGCAGTGTAGCAAGAGGACGCAATTTTATCTCAAAAATTCATGGGGTTTGTTGATCATTAGCATGAAATTGCTTTATTAAACATGTTGTTAGATATTTTAGGAGTAATTCGTGGATCTAAGATGATCCACAACTTTGTGTTCATTGTTATGTGTATCCTGCGAGCACAATGAAAGAAGAGGTCAACAAAATGTAAAGACAGGTTGAGAGGGTGACCTAGCCCATAGAGGCCATATTATGCGTGTAAACGAGCTCGATTTTTAATATAAATCAATATATTTTATTTGTATTTCAGTTTACTGTGATCGTATGTGAAATCGATGTTAAGTTGTTGAGTTTGAATGCGAGTGTGTGTGTGAATCCTTAGATCTGTGTGAGTGTAAATCCGACAGTCAAGATTTGTAGGTTAGAAATATCAAGAGGAGTGTGAGAGAGATTCACCGTTGATCACTATAAGGATCAATGATGATCCAATGTCTCAACAATATCATGGTGAGAGGAGACCTGACCATTCTTCGTACTGTGGGATCAATGATCATTGTGGAGCAGGAGTAGAGATCAAATGCCTAACCCAATCCAAACATATTGGGACTAACACATAAGTGCATAATTTAAGTTCGGTTCCCAGTGCCCCAATATCCCAGTGGCATAGTGCCTTGATGTCCCGATGGCCTAGTGCCTCGACAACTGATCTACTGGTGTATTGACCTATCGACCTAGTTTATTGTTATAGCATAAGAAAGGTGGTTCGTCGAAACCTGACAACCCAACATTCTAGTATCCTGAAATTATGGTTCCACGTCGAGTTCCAATTGACCGACCAACCGACCCCCATAACATATCACTAACCAGTGGTATGTTGCATGGTGGCACGATACTTGTGAAACCCCAATATGTCAACATCACGGTCCCACCGCAAAGTTCACGGTAGAAGCATATATCTAACCATTCGTTGGAAATAATAGCTTGCTATTCCATGTGACTGCACCCATGCCAAGGCTGAAGACATATCCAGAAGTGGATTTTCTGTCATCAACAGAACCTTCCCAATCTGAATCTGTATACCCACACAACCTCGGGTCTTTTCTCCTACTATACAGAATACCAAAGTCAAGTGTCCCTTTCACATATCTTAGCACTTGCTTCGCTACTGTTTAGTGCTCTACTTTCGGCGCTGTCATAAATCTGGAAATGAAGCTCACAACGAAACTCAGATCAGGTCTAGTGGCTGTAAGATATATCAAGCTGCCCACTAGTTGTCTGTATAGTGACTCACTGACTGCCTTTGAGTCAATCTTGGCTGAAAGTTTCAGCCCTTTCTCCATAGGTGTAGAGGAGATTTTGCAATCCTCCATCCTGAACTTATCCAGCAAACTCCTAGCATACTTTGCTTGTGAGACAAAAATGTTGCTCCCTTTTTGCCAAACTTCTACACCCAAACAATAGTGTAGGAGGCCTAGACCTATCATGTCAAATGCTCTGCTCATGTTGAATTTGATCCATGTAATTGCATTTTCCTCACTATCTGTAATAATGATATCATCCACATAAACAACCAGAAGAATGATCTCATTACCATCTCTTTTGACATATAAGTTGGAATCTGAAGGACTCCGCTGGAACCCTTGCTGAACCAAATACCTGTCAATCTTGATGTACCACGCCCTCGGTGTCTGTTTCAAACCATATAGAGCCTTCTTTAGTATGCAAACTAGATTCTCCTTCCTTGCAACCTGAAACCCCTTTGATTGGCACATGTATACCACTTCCTTCAAATCTCCATTGAGGAAGGCACTTTTCACGTCCATCTCATGGACCTTCCATCCTTGCTGTGTTGCCATGGCTAGAACAAGACGAATAGTGCTCATCTTCGTTGTAGGAGAAAAAGTCTCCTCATAGTCAATACCTTCTCGCTGAGAGAATCCTTTTGCAACTAACCATGCTTTGTACTTGTCAAGTGTACCATCTGCCTTGTACTTGACCTTGTACACTTGTCACCCATTTGCAGCCAATGGGTTTCTTCCCTCATGGAAGAGCTGTGAGATCCCAAGTCTGATTTTTCATCAAACTTTCATGTTTGGCCTTCATGGCCTTTTCCCATTTAGGTCTTCCTTTTTCTTCCTTGAATACCTGAGGCTCATAGATCTCTTGAATATTGGCCATAAGAGAAAAGTTGATTGTGCTAGTCTATTGTTTACTCTTCCCTTGATCATCTCTCCTATCCGAACATCTCTAATGGTGTTGTGCCACCACTTGGGTCTTTTGGAATCCTTGGCTGCGAAGTTAGTATTGCCACCATGACTTGGGCTTCCTGCTTCAGAATGTACTGATCTGACTGACCTAGGAGACTCATCCTATTCTGACTCCTCATCATCATGCTCAAAATCTTCCCCCCCTTCAGGTGGAGCTATCAGAAGCTTGACACCTGAATCTTCAATGATTTCTGGCTGCTCAGAAACTCTGAATGCGGGAGGAGTATGGAAGGGTCCAACCTCCTCATCAACAACAACATCTCTGCTAAATCTCACCGTATCAATGTCAACATCAACTAATCTGTAAGCTTTATGGGTGTCGCTGTACCCTGTAAGCATCATCTTCTTACTCTTCGGACCTAACTTGGTTCGTTTCGCAGCTGGAATCCAAGTGTAAGTAGTAAAACCAAAAACCTTCAAGTGACTTACTTTGGGCTTTCTTCCAGACCATGCTTCCTCTGGAGTCTTCTGCTTTATCACCATCATGAGAGATCTATTCAACAAGTACACTACTGTGAACACTGCCTCTGCCCAAAACCTGTTAGGAACACACCTGTTCTGCAACATACATCTGGACATCTCTATGATAGTGCAGTTTCGCCTTTCAACCACCCCATTCTATTGTGGAGTATAGGGTGTGGTGTATTGTCTCTTGATCCCATGTTTAGCACAAAAATTATTGAATTCTTTGGAGCATAATTCTCCACCATTATCATATCTAAGAGAGGTAATATGACAACCTGACTCATTCTCGACTAATGCTTTAAAGTTTTGAAATTCTTTAAACACGTTAGACTTCAACTTCAAAAAACACGCCCACATTTTCCTACTGAAATCATCAACAAACAAAAGGAAATAACTGGCACCGGTGATTGATGTCGTGTTCATTGGTCCACATACGTCTGCATGAACCAGCTGAAGGACCCCCTGCACTCTCCAAGCTTGTCCTTCATCAAATGGAGCTCGATGTTGCTTCCCTGCCTGGCAAGCTCCACAAACTCCCTGAATCTTCTACTGAATGTCTGGAAGTCCATCTACTAGTTTCTCTCGTGCCAACTGAGAGAGGTAGTTAAAATTGAGGTGCCCATACCTCTGATGCCATAGTGTGCAGATGCCTGATGCACTCTTCGTTGCCAGTGCATGCTTTCTTCCTTGCCCAATATCCACCAATATGAGCAGACCATGGTCCTCCACACCAAGAGCAACGATCTTCTTGGTATTCTTGTCAACGATATAACACTTATGATTGCTAAAGTTGACATCCAAGTGAGGAGAGTGCCTCATAATCTGACTAACTGAGAGCAGATTAAGCTCCATACCTGGCACATAGTGGACATTGAGAAACATAAGCATCTTTCCTCCGAAGGAAATCTAAACATTCCCCTTGCTGACTATATTATACTCCTCGCCTCCACCGAAGATCACCGAGTCTTTGGATGGACTAGGTGTAAACTCTGTGAACCAATATTTCCGATTGGTGAAATGCCTGGATGTGCCTGAATCAACAAACCAAGCAGATGACTTGGATTGATCTGCTTGTGTACAGGCCATAAAGGCATAGAAGGTTGCCTCCTTCTCCTCCGTGTGCTCTGCAACATGGGCCTTCTGTTGAGACCCTCCGTGGTTGTGCTTCTGATCTGCCAACCACTTTCTGCAATGCTTCTTCATATGGCCAGTCTTGCCATAGTAATGACAAGTGATGGTCTTCAGGCTTTTGGTGGCATCCTCATCATTGTCTGGACTAGGTTTCCTTGTCCATTTGTCTTTGCCTTTAGCTTTGGCTACAAAGGCCTACTCTGAACCCTCTGTCTCACTGCTTATTCCACCTGTTCTGCTGCAAGAGCTTATTGGATAGCTCTCCAAAATTCAGGTCAACATATGTAGCTATGATGTTCAGGGTCTCTCGTAGGACCCTGGCAAGCTGTTCAGCGTGATCACCACCATGTCCTCTTCTGCCATCTTCCGACCAATGGCCTCCAACTGCTCTCGGATGTCCTTGATCTTGAGTAAGTGCTCTTGGAGAGAGGCACCCTCACTCATCCTGATCGAGAGCAACATATTCTTTAAAAATAATGCTTGACCCTTATCTAAAATCTCATGGGTCTCTTTCAACTGTTTCCAGATCACTGCAGCAGTCTTCCCATTCTGAACCTCAGGTAGCATCTCATCTGTCACGAACAATTTGATCAGCATCATGGCCTCTCTGTCTTGGCCATCAAATTTGTCCTGGTCTTTACCTGCAACTGTGGGACGAGGACTTGTGCCCAGAACAACATCTAACAGGCACTGGTACGCAAAAATGGCCAACATGTGTTGCTTCCAGGTATTGTAGTTCTTCCCAGAGAACTTTTGGTTGCCTTCCAACATGATGTTGGTCCATGTAGCCATGTCTGATCGTAAAATACTGAACTTAGCAGATAAATAATGGAAAAATACCTACAATCTGGCTTTTAAAACCGAAAAATCAAATGAACCCGACTTCGACTGATCCAAAACCCTTTCGTCTCCTTGAGTGTGCTACATTGGCGATCCCTTGATCCGTCACTAGTGGCAACAGTCCCTAGGTCTTCACGCGCTCCCAGAGTCCATGGCCCTAACCTGGCTCTGATACCATGTAACGGAAATGGATCACACACAGAAACCAAGATAACTTGAATAAGGTTATCTGTCTTTATTTAATCAATGAAATAAGAGAGCAAATAGCTTTCTTATATAGGTTACAATCAAGTAGAGTCAAACCACTTTATGAATGTGGGATAAAGTGAAAATATAACCTAAAAGCAAATAAATTAACCTAAAGTCACTTTGACTTTATTAATGCCTAAGTCTAATTTCTAATTGACCATTATAAACTAATATTTAATTTAACATGTTGATCTAGTAGAGTATTGTCAGTTTATTCAGCGACATTCAGCCATTTTGTAATCCACAGAGACATCATAATACAAACTTTGCAGTCCTTTGTCCCATTTATTATTTGTATGATCATTTATATGTTGTAGACCATTGATCCTACACACACATTAGCAGCATTTCCTAGAGTAACCAAGCCAAGAACATTACATTGGATCACCTCCTTTTGAGGGAGAGAAAATTCTTGTTGGGTTGGGTATATTGACACAACCAAAAGTAAGCGATTGGGGTTAAGATATGTATAATAATTCAGACATAACCAAAATTTTGTTTGTAGTAAAGTCGTCGGGGATTTGTCCTTGGGGGCGAGAATTGTGTCCCTTGTGTTCCCCACATCTTAGGGTACTTTGCAGCATTAGGGATTGCCCTTAAAACAAGGGAGGGACATCCCCAAGATCTAGTGGCATTTAGGGGAGTGCGCTGGTATGGTTGAAATTCCCTTGCATCCAATGATGCTCAACTATCCCGAGTGTTATGTAACAATTTAAATTTTTTCTTTATATTAGAAACGGACAATAGAGTCTATTGAATAGACCGAGAAAGAATGCTTTATAACACTTTCCAATTTATAGCAATCACATTTTTAAGGCATCTCTAAATTCTAAATAGGTCATCCATCAGGTTTTTGATAGCAGTCACTCTTTAGATCTTCGGATAACTTTGCATCGAAAGTGAAATACCTACAGTTTGACTGAGTTGGAGCTTTTTATCCAAGAGAAACTGGTGATTTCCCAAGACTTGAGGAGAACTTACACGCCAATCCCTTCCTATTCCTAGGTTGTATATGTGAAAAGCATAAGAATAGTAACAATTATTCTAATATTGCCCCAACACCCACCCGGAGACTGCTGAAGCGATGGCACCATGTTTAATCATTGAGGAACTAACTATTATAATTCAGATCATTTAGCATTGTACTATAAGTTGCAGCACAAAGGTGAAGTTTTTTAGTTATAACGGATAACGTGTGAGACCTGCCAATGTGTGTTCACTGGTTCAGTGGAGATGTACGTACATAATATAGAACACAGTCCTGGCAATTTTCTAAGATACGAGAGCCAGTTTTATCTATCATATCGGGAGCTGTTAGCACTCAGATTATACCCTTCGTAATCCTAGGAGCCATCTTTGACATTTACCTGTGCCCTACAGTTTTCAGGAAAATATAAAAATGTTCAAGGCCAAAACAAAATAGAGAAAGCTACATCAGAAATACCTAAGTCCCAGCATGTAAAAATGCCTTACGTGTTTTAAAGTCAGCTGATTTGATACTTTTGGTGGATACAAGGCGTTCTAGAAAGATTCTCCAGTATTATAATATTGATTCTCCTCTTCCGAGTTACCACAGATTCGACGAATCTTTGAATCTTCAAGGCAAGCAACAATATTGAAGAGGCTGCAGCGTTGTCAGATTGTTGCTCTTATCAACAACATCATTCAGCAGGGATTCCCCACAGATTGGATAACGAGCCTAGCAACACCGCTTTTCAAGAGTGGTGATGTCAATAATCTCTCCAACTATAGGACCATAATGATAAACCCCTTTTTTGCAAAGTTATTCGAAAGTATGCTAGAAAATAGAATTAACAAGTGGGCAGAAGAAGGAGCTAAGTGTGCTAAAGGGCAAGCAGGTTTCAGACCTAAACACTCCATGATTGATCACGGTATAACTCTAAGGCACATCATTGAAAAAGTGTGGGATAAAAAAGAGGAAACCTTTTGTTGCTTTGTAGATTTCAAAAAAGCTTTTGACACGGTCCCTAGAGATAAGCTTTGGCATAGAATAAAGGAACTTGGGGTTCCTATGCATCTTAGAGAAGTTGTCCATAGGCTATATGAGGAGGTTAAAGTCAAAATCAGAATGTCAGCTGGTATCCCCAAAAGTTTTAGGAGTGATATCGGGGTCAAGCAAGGGTGCCCGTTGTCCCCTACCCTTTTTGGATTATATATAGACAAACTTGAATAGTGGTTAAAGCTATAGGATGGTAACAATGCTCTTTTGGGCGAGTTTGTGATAAGGCTTCTTTTGTATGCAGATGACCTTATTTTGATTGCTAAAACTACTATTGGGCTGCAAGAACACTTAATTTCCCTTGAGCACGTTTGTAGAAAAGTGGGGATGCAATTCAATACTAGCAAGACGAGAGTGGTAGTTTTCTCTAGCAAAAGAAAACATAACCAACATAAGTTCTACTTTGAAGGCAACACTCTTGAAGAAGTGGCAGATTGCAAATACCTCGGAATTGACTTTAACAAAAGTCTAAGTTGGGAAGGTTGTAGAAAGAAAAGAACTTTGGGAGGTTGGAAAGCGTTCTATGCTTTCCAAAATAGGTGCAGAGAGGCAGAGCTATGGGATTGGACGACTACGCAAACTCTCTTTGGGCCTTTAGTGATCCCGGTGGGTCTTTATGGTTGTGAAGTGTGGGCCAATAGTGTTGAGTTTTCACTATGGTTTAGCTCAAGTATGAGGTTTAATTAATTTTATCATTAGCATGAACTGAACCATAACTACTTCAGCAATACATTAGCTAACTGCAGTAAACCAAGATCACAAGAAGAATAACCATGCACAAAAACCCAAGAAGTATCCTGGGAAACCCTTCTCAACAAGGGAATAAAACCCAACCAATCCTTTGCTGTATTCTTCAAGAGAAAGACCTCCCACACCATCACCAAACCTAGCACACAAGAGGGTGTTGTAATTCTCATAATTTCAGCCCACAACTTCTGAAATCATGAGATGACACAATGTTAAGTGTGTTTCTTCAATGGGGATTCACCTTTATTTATACAAGACTTATCACATCAAACGATGTGTCTATTGGCAAAATGGGGCCGACCTCAATAACTCAGAATATAATTAGTAATTACAATATTAATTATCTTTTACATTAATTATCTTTCACTTTATGGTGGGGTTGACCTGTATCCTTTACATCACAATTAGGGTTATAGGTAAATCTTACTCTTAGACAATATAGCAAGGGATCTCACACACCCACTAGTGCTCAACCATTAGGGGCATGTCCACCTGTGCTCAACCACAGGGACGTCCAAGTCAACAGATCTTTATCTCACTGCGTCTCATAGGAGAATCGTCTGGACACCTAGGATCACGTCCACCTGTGCTCAGCCATAGGGACGTCCTACTCAACAGATCTCTATCTCACTGCCTCTCACAGGAGAATCATCTGAAGTACCACATCATCTCAACTCTCTGCACAAAGGAGAACAATAAACCCATCACATGGGCTCCTTCACCCCTCACAGGGGTACACATCATTTCATCTCCATCTCAGAGAGAACGACACACCCTGCTCATGGGCATATTCCCTTCACAGGGGAACACATTGTTCCATCTTCGTCTCAGAGAGGAACGAAACACCCATCTCATGGGCACACCCAACTCATGGGATTCCTCACCCCACACAAGGGCACACATCGTTTCATCTCTGTCTCAGAGAGGAACTACACACCCATCTCATGGGCTTCCTCACCCCACATAGGGGCACACAATGTTCCATCTCCATCTCAGAGAGGAAAAACACACCCATCTCATGGGCACACCCAACTCATAGGCTCTCTCACGGGTCGACTCACTCAGTTTGTGTCCTGGAGGATGTCTCACGTAGCTATAATCATCAACACTCCCTCTTAGCTAGGGAGGCATTCTCATAATGAATAATGGTAGGACCCATCTCATGATGAAATAAATCTGTCAGGTGCTAGCAAAGCCACACTGCTTCGCGGACTGCCACACTCAATGCTATATACTCTGCTTCTGTGGTACTCAAGTCCACATAGATCTGTTTCCTACTGCACCAGGAAACCATGGCAAACCCCAAGGTAAAACAACAACCAAATGTGCTCTTCTGGTTCACTACGTTCCCTTCCCAATCTGCATCGGTATATCCTTACAAGCTCAAGTCTACACTAGAGGCATATCTCAGGCCATATCCAACTGTGTCTTGTAGATATCTCAATACATGCTTCGCTGCTATCTAGTGAGTCTGTCTTGGCTGACTCATGAAATGACTTAGTACATTCATTGCATAGCATATATCAGGCCTAGTGTTAACCAGATACATCAATGATCCAATCAGTTATCGGTACAAATGTGGATCAATCTTGCCTGAATCATCAGAAGTATCATTCATTTTCTTCAAATCCATCACCATGGATTTTCACTTTGTCATAACGGATTTATTCAATATTTCCACTGTATATTTTCCTTGACTCAGAAAAATCTCATCAGTCCTCTTCCATACTTCTAGTCTCAAGAAGTAGTGCATCATACCCAGATCCTTCATCTCGAATTCAGAAGTCAATGCTTGCTTGCGTTCAACAATAAGTCTTTCTGAACCGGTGAGGAATAAGTCATCCACATACAGGACCAAGATTAGGCACTCGTCACCAACAATATGATAATATAGGTTTGGATCAACAACACTCTTGCTGAAGTCCAAACTCATCAAGAATCCATCCATCTTCTCGTACCAAGCACGAGGTGCTTGTTTTAGGCCATACAAGGCTTTCTTCAACTTGTACACATGAGTTTTCTCATTGTGTATCACGAATCCTTCTGGTTGCTCGATATAAACTTCTTCCTCAATTTCACCATTGAGAAAGGTTGTCTTTACATCCATCTGATGTAGTTTCCAACTCATGGATGTAGCTAGTGCAATGATAGTACGGATGGAAGTGTATCGGGCTACTGGAGCAAATGCTTTATCATAGTCAACTCCCTCTATTTGTGAGAGTCCTCTGGCTACAAATCTTGCTTTGTATTTCTAGACACTTCCATCAGCTGCATGCTTGATCTTTATAGATCCACTTGGAAGTTACTACAGACTTCCCTTCTAGTCTCGGAACGATATCCCACACATCATGATGTACTGATGCTCTTCTGTCATGGCATCTTTCCATACCTATTGACCTGTTGCTTCTCCATGACAAGAAGGCCCAGTATTAATGATGTGGCTCATGGCTGAAAAGTAGCTCAAAAATATCTTTGGTCTCTTACTCTTTCGGGATGTGCCTTGAGGGGATAGATGTCCCTCTGCCTCTTGCAGAGTTTGTCGAGCTCAGACATGCCTTTTATGGCCTATTGTAATGTCTCTGGTCATATCAACTGGAGCAACTGGATCAACTGGATCAATGGTTGTCTCCCTCTGAACTGTTGAAGGGGAGAAGGTGATGTCTCTTCCTTCTTCTCAAATAGTTTGACTCCCTCTAAGTCAAGTAAATCCCTCTGAAATCGGAAGGATGAACATCTTCCTTTGTTGTTAACCTGTCTGAAACAAGAAAACAAACGAAAGGAAACAAGACAAGAATAGAGTCAAAACAATTTAAGGATTGTTGTCACAACTACAACACCTACTTGTAATGTAGCAACCTTAGAAATGTAGGTTAGAGGCATGATAATTAAAACAATCAAACCTGGAGTCTTCATTTCCCATGTGTTGTTACTTTGAGTGCACTGAGATCCATCTGGATCCATGATTTTAGCAAGGGTTCCTTCCTCCATAGACTAGAAGGAAAATTATGTTGTTGTAGCTTCCTGTGGCCACCTCCACATTCTTCTATCCAAGTCTCAGATACGCCTTGAATGAAGATTCAGAACAGGTTGTAGATGAGCCTCAGAACAACATGAAAACATCCTATGATATGCACTTGGTTTAGCCTCATAACATGTTGTAACACGAAAAAAACCCTCATATTTGAACTTGGTTTAGCCTCAGAAAAGGCCTTAAAATATCCCTTATATCTGTCTCAATTTTTCTCTTAACCCACTCAGATATTCACCTCATATATGTCAACAATTTGGCTTTGTGACTGTCAAACGATGGCCTCATAACAGGTCTTGTATTGTTGAGAATAATCACTCAAACTTCTTTCCAAACACTGCTTCAACAAGACAGCCTTAGAATACTATTACAAACTTTCCAAGACTTGGTTTATGCTGACATGAATTTGTTAATAAGGAGGCCTCAGATTTGGACCTAGGTTTCCTTCACTCTGCCATAAAAGATTTGTCCTGCATTGTCTTAGATATGTACAAGGGAATGGCCTCAAATTCATACAAAAGATAGCCTCAGTTCTTCCCTCATATATAAGCCTCTTAGCTACCGCCATAGAAGGTTAATCTTTCATCCATAGAACAATTTTAAATATGCCTCAAAACATTTTGCTAGAACAAATTTAAATATGTCTAAAAAATATTTGCTGGAGTAGACCCCTTAACTTGCTTAAAAAATTCCTTAGAATAGGTCTCAAAGCATGCCTAAATTTTCCTCGGAAATTGACCTTAAAAACTAGTCTAAAAATTGTTTTGAGTCTGCGGTTATGTTTGCCTTAAGAACTCCTGGAATGTCCGCTACTTCAGACTGTCTAGACTCCATAAAACAAACCTGTAGCTAGCATGCAGAGCCTCTCCTAGGCTGCAACTACCCTTTTCTAGCAGGCTGAGCCACCAAGGAGCGGGTGGTTGCCTTCCCATGCTGTCCAAGATACTTAAACAAGATTCGACCAGAGTCTTAAGCCTGCAGCCAACATTATTTTTCACCTTAAGGTTTTAGGAGAAGGTTCGGTCATCTCCTTACTTCAGCTACTAGGATATTGTAGCCTTCATATGTTCACGACTGTCTTCTTGAATGTGCAAGGGGTCATCTTCAGGACCTGCTCTGATACCATGTTGAGTTTTCACTATGGTTTAGCTCAAGTATGAGGTTTAATTAATTTTATCATTAGCATGAACTGAACCATAACTACTGCAACAATACATTAGCTAACTGCAGTAAACCAAGATCACAAGAAGAATAACCATGCACAAGAACACAAGAAGCATCCTAGGAAACCCTTCTCAACAAGGGAAGAAAACCCAGCCAATCCTTTGCTATATTCTTCAAGAGAAAGACCTCCCACACCATCACCAAACCTAGCACACAAGAGGGTGGTGTAATTCTCATAATTTCAGACCACAACTTTTGAAATCATGAGATGACACAATGTTAAGTGTGTTTCCTCAATGGGCATTCACCTTTATTTATACAAGACTTATCACATCAAATGATGTGTCTATTGGCACAATAGGGCCGACCTCAATAACTCAGACTATAATTAATAATTACAATATTAATTATCTTTTACATTAATTATCTTTCACTTTATGGTGGGGCCTGTTGACCGCCTCTCCAACACAGGTGGTCAACTCCATGTGCCATGAAGAGATGCATCATCAGATGCAAATTTGTCGAAGACTTTGGTTCTACAAGGCATGTTTGGCCCCAACACTTCTTTTTGCAATTGGAATTTCCGCACCCCTGCGTGGGTTAATAATGTAATAGGTCTACATGAGTCATGTCTAGGTCAGTTACCTTGGTATTGGTTCACTGGGAGAGTTCCATTCACCGATGATTTTTTATCCTTAGTTTATCAATTGGGCTTTTTAGCCTTATTGATTTCCCTTGATTTTTTCCCTCACACTTGCAATAATTCCTCCAAAGTGGTGAACGACGTTCTAGTGGGTTTATCTTTTGGTAATTATTATAGGGAATCATTGTAAATGACCATGCAAGACATCTTAGAAAGTTTCGCGGAATTCCATCGAGTCTAAGTTAGTTTTTTTTTAATTAATTAATTTTTAATTAAATTTCCCTAAGTTTGGAGGTTTAATTATTTAATTGATTAATTATTTTTGAGCAATAATTGTAAAAACTAGGTCCTTGGACTTTTGATAAGAGTATTTGTGCTCAAAAGAAATGGAATAGCACCCCCCACATCCATGGAACAAGTTTCAGCTCAGTCGGACAACTTTTTCTATGGGTTTGTCCACCCGGAGTGCCAGACAGTAAAAAACAACAATTTTAATTGCTAAAGTCCAAACATAGCAAAAATGTAATTTTGTAATAATGAGTTAGAGGATGATGTAAAGATGGATAAAGGTGAGAGAGATTTTTCCTAACCTTTCCTAACCTTTTCTAACCCTCACATCACCCCCGACCTAGCCATTAAGCAAAAACGTCACTTTGCCTAGAGGGGTATGCCTCCCTTCTAGAAAGTCTCCAAAAAGCAAAAAAATAATGAAAAAATTAAGGGGAGACTAAATATATCCCTTCGCACACTTTTCCTAGCCTCCCACTTGCCTTTTTGCTTGATCCCAAC
>JASDQU010738708.1:12203-24242 GCA_032191745.1 Picea mariana
CAACTTGATTTGTGTGGCCTCATCCTTGATCTATTGCACACTGCAGTATACCTCCATCTGCCCGATCCAATTATCAAGTTTTTCTGCATTTACTTCACCATCATATATGGGCAACTCAAATTTTTCATCAAGTTTTAACAATGGCATTTCATGTTTATTCTTATGAACATTTTTCTTCCCATTAGATTTAGAACTTGAACTTGAAGAAGAAGAAGGAGAAGAAGGAGGTGTTGATGGAGGTGAAGGAGGAATCTGAGGATGGTCCTCTTCCTCTTCACTTTTTCCCTTTGAAGATTCACCCAAAACTGGTCTCTTTCGTTCCAGGTAATCCTCGTACAAAACTTTCACCATCTCCGACATAGCAAGGAATGTTTTCCGGAACTCTTTCTCATCCTGAGAAATCCCTTCTTCCGATGCCATCTTCTCGCTGTGAGAATCTCTCTTTCTCAATCCAATTAATGGATTCTCTGCAACAAGCTCGCCTTCACCACGCTGTAGATTTTCCCTAGTTAACATGCAAAACTCAAATCCAAACGTCAACTAGCTCTGATACCACTTGATCCGTAGAATATTTTAATGACTATGGTTGAGTTTTAATTTTGCATGTGTTAATTAACCATTTGAGAAACTTAATGAAAGAATGAGGAAAGAAGAGGAATTATGACAGCCATATACACATATGTAGATCTGAAATGAAATAATAGACAGCAAACCATAACACGCAGATTGATAACGGAGTTTGGCACAACTTTTGCCTATGTCTCCGGGCCTTCGTCTCTGTGGGGGAGGCTTCTTTATTTATGTTCAAAAGTTCAAAAATACATCGCTGCAATGGAAAATGGCTACAATACTGATCTGGTCATGTTCATCCAGATCTCTAGAACCCTGCAAAGAAAACGGCATGCAAAACGGACGTCCGGAGCTCCCAGAAATGGGCCGACAGCGTCTGCTCCTCAATATCTTCCCTGCATTAAAATGGCTTTGGCTTGGCTTCCCTTTAGCATAACTCTTCTATGACTGCCCTTGACTGTCCTCCATGGCCTCAAACAGGCCTGGTTTATATAGATCTGAAGTTGGTTGTTCATCTCCAACTTCCTCCTAAAATTTGGGCTCCAAAAATGCCCAATATCTCCAAAAAATGGAGAAAATCAATAAAAATCAGGCATAATACAATAAAAATCCCAAAACTTTAGTATAAAACCCATTTGGCATAAAAATATGGAATAATCCCCCGATTCCGTGCACGCGCCCCCTTTGGCATGGTTATATCGGCCATGTGGCCAAGCACTGGCCCCCTGTCCTGCGCTGACTCCCGGTCGTGTGGCGCGTTGGCATAGGCCCACGGCCTAATGGTTATAACCTCCGTCGCGTTATATGTGGTAACGGTCCTGGGTCATATGGGAYCGCCCGAGAACCGAGGGCCAGGCCCTATCCACCATTACTCCCGTGCTCCCGTGTCGGTAAGCCCTGTTCTGTGGTCGTGTGGTGTGTTTGTGCCGAGGGCTGGGGCTAAGCCCCGGCCCTTTCCCCCGCTCAAACCATCAACCAAACTCAAATAGTTTTTATGTCGTTTAGTTAACAACACCCACCACYGGAGCGGCCGGTTAGCCCGGTCCTGCCATTCCTTTGCCCGGAGGTTAGGTCGCGGGTTCGACTCCCGGCCAAGCCATATAACTTTTACACAAACCGGAGAKCCAACCACATGGTGCCACGTGGCATCCTGTGACTGGGCCACGTGGCACATCAACCGCCAATAAAAATCTRCCAAGTGTCACTTGCCGAGTGGTCCACATCACCTGCCAGCTGTCAACCTGTACGTCTACCCTGTCAGCCTGCCACGTCAGTTGCTGACRTCATCTCGTGCCACATGTCACCCTTACAGTGGTGACATGTGTCACCCATGGAATGGCCCAACTGTCCGCCCGTACGCCAAATCATCCTGCCACGTGTCGTCTCCTGGAGCTGCCACGTCACCTGTACGGACTGTACAGTCATCCCCTTTTTTTGCCTGTTTGCCTTTTCGAACAGAACGCGATATCTTGCTCATACGTAGCCCGTTTGATGAAGTAAATATACCACTGGAATCAGAAAGACGAGCCGGACACAATGGCGCTGGTTTCATCACATTCTGAGAACTTTCATTTTTGAGCATTTTTAAACCCTGTCAGGCTTCTGGATCCGATTTCGGTCATCCCCTTTTTTTGCCTGTTTGCCTTTTCGAACAGAACGCGATATCTTGCTCATACGGAGCCCGTTTGATGAAGTAAATATACCACCGAAATCAGAAAGACGAGTCGGACGCAACGACGCTGGTTTCGTCACATTCCGAGCACTTTCATTTTTGAGCATTTTTAAACCCTGTCAGGCTTCTGGATCCGATTTCGGATCAGTTGGATTAATATTCAGGGTTTTTCCTGGTTCTGGTTCTACTGGGACACTTTCACTGGGTGCATCAACATGTAGCTCCTCTGATCCTTCTATTGTTTCAATTGTTTCCTGAGTCTCACAACTTAGGATAGATTCTAGGAATTGTTGATTTGTTTCGGAAATAGAGAAAGGATCATCCATAAAAGAGGTGATTACATCATCTTCCGATTCTATTTTCAACCGAAGGGATTGTCCAATAGTGAGAACTGGCCTCAATTCCTCATTTTCTGTTTCAGACTCTTTCCTAGATAAACTTTTCTTGCTTCCTGCTGGTTTTATGGATGGGTTTGGTTCTGCAGGTGGGTATAACACTAAGTTCTTAATGTTGTGCCCATTGGAAATAACCATGTGCTCTGATTGGCACCCAATCTAAGCATCTGCAGTAGCCAACCATGGTCTACCCAAAATGAAAGGGTGGCCGCCCACCGAAGATTGCGTCTGTAAGACCAGAAAATCTATGGGATAGTGCCATGAATCCATTGAAATTGTTACATCTTCCAAGTTTCCTACAGGTTTGACTGTGGATTGATCTACCAATTCCAATACTGTACGTGTAGGTTTCAAGTTACGAAGACCTAATGCATGCATGGTTTCAGTGGTGATAACGTTGATGGCAACACCCAGGTCTACCAACACATTCGGAATCTGTACCCCATTAATTTGTACTGTCAGAATTGGGTTCCCCGGATCTCCATACTTTCCAGGCATTGACTTTCCCATCATGAAATCTGATAATTTTCCCATAACATGAATGGTAAGGGGGTCTTTGGATTTCTTTGCAGGTTTCTTTGAACAGTATTCCCTAAGAGGCTTTGCATATATTGGCACATACTTCATAGCTTGTAACAAGGGAATTTTAACAAATAAGTTCTGCAATTCTCCTAATAAATCAAATTCAGCTTGAGGGCTTGATTTACTTAAAGTTAGTCTCTCTGAGTAAGGTGGTTCAGATTGATGTTGTTTTACAGGAGGTGCCTGGTTTCTATCAGTTTGTTTTGGCTCTTTACTAATTTGTTTTGATTCCTTACCTTCACTATCGAGTTGTTCAATGGTAACTGGAGGAGGTTGAACATTAACTGTCTGCCCTGATCATAGATTCATTTCATACAACTCTGCAGTGGAAATGCTATATGAAGGTAGGTTAAGAATGTCAGTTTGATGAGCTCCCTTACTTTTAGGATTCAGATCAGGTTGGATTGGGAGTTGAGGACGGGCAGGTTGATTACCCAGAGGCACATTAGAGGGCAGTTAGAGTTGTTGTTGTGGCATCGATTGAGGAAACCGCCTAGGAGTGGATCCTCTCCAAGTTGGAGCCCATGGGGAGCTTGAACTGGCTTGAGGGTTCCACTGCTGCCACGGTGGAAACTGGTATTGTGGCCACATGGAAGGATAGGGCATGGACTGAGGATTCATATTATAATTATTGAAATATTGAGATGGATCTGAGTACATACCTTGATTTCCCATTGGTGGTCGAGGTTGCCATGGCTTTCTAGACCCCATGAAGTACAGTTGTTCCATGTCTTTCCCCGTTCCTTGAAATACTGCTTTCAAGCCTGGCAGGGAGGGGCATGAGCTTGTTGCATGATTTAGCTCACAGATTCCACATTCCTCTATGGAGTTTAGTGGACATTCCCTCTCTGGATTCTTCTTTCTACACGTCGGGCAGAATATCGCCATAGTCCTGTCCAATTCCAGCTGCTTCTGTTTTACTTGCAGTGTATCCATCTGTGCTAACAGGGTGGTGAGGATATCCGTCCTTAGATTTTCTAGAAGGTTTCCAATTTCTTCTTTTGTAACACCTTCGCCAGACCCTTTTACTGAGTGAATTCCTTGTTTGTTTCTTGCAAGTCCTCTTGAGCATTGAATGCATAATTCGCAGATACCTTCAAAGCTTTCCTTAGAGATGTCTCCCTTTCCCACAATGTTCAATAGTTCCATTGAGTCCTCAAGGAAAGATCGAAGGAGGATCATTTTTATAATTTCCTTATCCAGGTCAGAGTGACTTGACCTCTGTAAGGTGTACTTGAATCATTCCATGCAATCTTCCAAACTCTCGTCTTCTTTTTGTGCAAACTTGAAAAGTTTCTCCTTAATGTTCCGKGATTTACAGTAGTCCTGGTATTTTTMCAGAAAAGTTGTCCGCATATCATCCCATGTGGAAATAGAGATTCCTCCAAGGCCCATGAACCATCGCAGAGCCGTTCCTTTTAATGTAGAAGGAAATTTTTTAAACTTTTGGGCCTCCGCCGTGTAGTCATACCCTCGACACACTATGTCAAATTTGAATAGAAATGTGTCGGGATCTTCTGAAACAATCCCATGAAAGTTTGGTAAGGCTGCTAATGGAATAGGCTTTGTGGGCACACCAACTCCCAGGTCTCCGATTGGAAACTCGATAGTGGAGGTTGTGGGAGCCATAAATATCTTCCAATAACCGCTGGGTATTTCACCAGCCTCTGTAGGAGATGGCTGAGGCTTCCTTACCCCTTGGATTTGAGTTGCTTTAGCAGCACTTCCCTGGTCCCTTGGTGATGCAAATACTCCTTCGATCCCTTCTCTTGTGTTCTGATGACTTGATCCCTCGGCTACAACCTCCTCTCTCTTGCTGGAGTGGTCTGACTCTGTCGAGGTTCTGCTTGCGACCTCTTCCCCCTCTGTTACCAGCATAAGATTTCCTTGGTCAGGTATGCTACTAGATGTTTCTTCAACTGTTGGAGGGACCTACTGTGTCGTATCACCCAAGAATGTTGTAGACAACACTGGTTGATCTACTGATTGTCCCTCGGACTTCACTCTTTGTGCCCTTGGTATCACGGCTGCACGAGATGATGTTTCTGATTCAGCCTTTTCTATAATCTACTGGATGTAGGTCTTTCTTCCCAAATCTGGTCCTCCCTTCTTTGGTGCTTTCCCTCTGCCCCCGTTATTCAGTTCTTTTTTCATACAAGTGTTGGTATGATGGAGGGTCTTGGCATGAACCTACAATGCTTTAGTCTTGAAGTAAGGTGTCAAAGGATCATTCCTTACCCAAGACAAAAGATCTTACGAAAAAGAAAGGTAGCTAAAAAAAAAGAGTCTAAGGTTCAGGGCCTGGAGCAGGGCGTCAAATGACTCTTCCCTCCCGTGAAAAAGAACAAACACACCACGAAAAGACCTGATATTTTTCAAATATGAAGCAGGGCATCAAAAGACTTCTCCCTCCCCAGGGTAAAAGCTAGGGTTTCCAAGAAAAACACAAGGGTTTGAAAGAAATAAATCTAACTCAGGATCTGGAGCAGGGCGTCAAAACACTCCTCCCTCCCCAAGACAAGAGATTGGAAAAAATGGAAAAGCAAAAATAAAAACAAGCGGAAAGAACACCTACGCTCAGGACCTGAAGTAGAGTAAGAAAAATCGTACTCTCCCCAGGACGAGAGATTGACCCTCTGGTTGGTCTGGATCGTTGTCTTGCACCTTTTTAGCCTCCCCGACAACAGCGCAAAAATGTTGGTGTCCAGGTATGAACGATTTATTCACCCTTTTCCTACATTAATTTATCAATCCGGGTGTGTATCCTTTCAAGGCAACGCGCAAGGTATATGCAGGGTCAAGAGTACAATTCGTTCTGGCCAAGGGTTCATGATTAAGATTCAAAGCATTACTGTCAAACTGGATTAACTACAACTTACGAAAAGTAATCATAAGAATCACACACTGTAACAGCAAGCATAATCATAAGAAACACACACTGAAAGACGCAGCACCTCATCAGAAGAGCGGGCCCGGCTCTCTGATCAGGGTTGCATTAATCACAGTGAAGATGAAAACAACAAAATAGATAGTGTTTTATAAATCTGAAAAGGGTTATTACAATCTCAATGGGGACATCCCCAATTACAGGAATAAATTATCTTTTATACATCGAGAGGGAGAACAACCTCTTTCCCCAAAACATGGTAACCGTATCCCCAAAAATATACATTAGTTGGAATGGCACTAGTACTAGATATACAAGATCAGCGAGATGCCCAAGATGGTTCAGGGATATGCAACTCCAGCTGCGCGGCCTCCTTATGGTTTGGTTGTTGTTGTGAATAGCGGATCTTCTGCGGGATCAAGCCTTGTACAGTTCTCCAGAAGCTGCGGTCAAACATTCATTTTAGTGCTGCGAATAGGCAAAACTCCACGACTTATTTCATTAATAAAATATTCCAATAGACAAGGCAGTGGTATTTACCTTATAGGTTTAGCATAGTAAACATAGGTAAATAAGTGCAAAAAGGTCAAAAAGGTAATGGAAATGCAGCAGAAAGATAGCCCAATTTGGTGCCCAACAGATTTCCATGGTGTCTCTGCCCATCTCTAAATATCGTCACCACTCAACGAATGTTGCTTCAGCAACCGTTTTCTTCAAGGAAAGCTCCCCTTACGAAGTTACATGAGTCTACAAAGTGTCATTGCCTTCTTACTTGTTATTTTTTTTATACTTCGGTCCTTCTTCCCATGATTTTGTGTGTTGGATCCCCTTGTGACTTTGGCTTATTAGGTAGTTAGTCCAATCATCGCGCCTCCATATCAAGAACTCACATCTTCACGTTCAAACATCCATTTTCATCTACAAGCTAATCACGTCCACAAATCTTCATTTCCTCCAATCTGTTAAGTCACCCACTGCGATCTCAACAATTTTCACCAAGGCACCTCCTCAAGGTGCCCCATTGGCCTCACTGCTTCTCACTGAGACAATGAGCCAATGTGCCATAGTCTAGCTTGAAGGTGAAGGAGGATGGTTATTTGTTCCATATCCCTCATCTCTAATCCGTCCTAATTCCATCAGCGAAATGTCACCATAATTATGCATTATGTACATAAGCAATGGTACACTTAAACTGATTTTTTCTTCACACTCTTCCATGATTCGTTATAGCTCAATATCATATTTCCATTCACCATGTCCAAGTTCTCTAGAGGAGGAATCAATATCTTCCTTGGTTCCCTTCCACCAAGGTTGTGGTGTCTCCCTCACATCCTCTTTGTCCATGAATGGTTTCTTCTCTTGTTCAACAAATTTCTTTGACATCTTCATCTTTGTGAATTCCTCTGATCTTCACTACCACTCATCAAATTTCATATAGAAATCAGCCAAGCCATCCCCCATCTTAGCCAAATATCCAACTATCTATTCAACATAGACAATCCTCTATTCCACTGACACAAGCTTCCTTTCTTTCTTTGCGTTAGGTTGTCCAACC
Source organism: Picea mariana (assembly GCA_032191745.1). Lineage (NCBI taxonomy): Eukaryota > Viridiplantae > Streptophyta > Pinopsida > Pinales > Pinaceae > Picea > Picea mariana. The sequence goes on from JASDQU010738708.1 coordinate 19,865, forward strand.
ATCACCCCACATTGTCCAAGTTCATTTCCACAAGGTTGCTTGCTTTGGTTGTCCACAACAACCATCTGCAAGGAGGACATCTATGTGCCTCCTTCCTTCCTCTGTATGGTAGGAATCAAACATGGAGTCTATCTTGAGAAAATGGCCAAACTATTCATGTGAGGAATAGGTTCCAGCTTTTCCTTCCTCATAAACTCCTGTCCCAACACAACTTCAAAATTGTCTATAGGAACAACGATGAAACTCATCTTTCTGTACCAATCACCAAGCTTCAACAAGATGTCATTAGCCACACCAACGACTCTCTTCACCCCTGCATTGATTGTCTTGAAGATTTTCTGCATCGGTTTAGGTTGCAACCCAAGCCTCCTCATCATGTCTTCCCTCAATAAGTTATAAGTTACCCCACTATCAATGATGGTTAACATTGATCTCCCATTGAGTTTGCCCTACACATAGAAAAGTTTTGACTCACCTTGATTTTGGCTCTTTATGGATTCACCTTCCATGACAATGTTCAAGACCTGCAAGACTCCAATATATGGGTTATCTCCCTTCTCCAAAGCATTCAACTTCTGTTTCAAGGGACAATTCTTTACATAGTGCTCCTTGGCACAAATCCAACATGAAATTGGCTTCTTCTCTTTCGTTGCATCCATTTGCTTGGAATTATCTTTGCTTCCCTTAGACGTCTCAATCTTTCCTTTTTCCTTCTTCTTCCCCTTCCCTTTTTGTTGCTTCTCACATTGGGCGTCCTCACTATTCCTAGGACCTGTCTTAGGTTCACCCCAAAAGTCCAAACATCATTGCAAGATTCACCTTGGCTTCGTCTGAACTTCCATTCAATTTCTCCAAGTATTACTCAATGTCCCAAATTTTTTTTCCCAACAACTTAGCATTGCAAGTCCCATCATATGGCTCGAGTTCCTTTATCTTGAGCCTCATCAGCATGACAATAGATATTTGTCCATCAGTCAAAGCTTGTTTCAACAATGTGATGGTGTCGTCTTGGTCCTTCAACTTTTGTGTGACTACAACAAGTGTGTCCTCTGCTGCCTTGAGTCTATCCTGAATGTTGTTGGTCAAGGTGTCGGTCCTTAGATTTGTAGTTTACTGACACTCCTGAAAGGATTTTTTGAACCCACGCTTCATCTTTCCCATCTCATTCTCCACCCGATCAACATTCTCACCATGTTGGCACAATGTGTCTGTCATCTACTCGACAGTCCTCTCCAAGATAATGATTTGATCCTTCATTTTTCCAGTCCTAGGCTCCCTCTTGATGTCACTTCCATTAGCCATGGATGGCCCTCCAAGTATCTTCACGTTACTTGCGAAGGGTTCGTCCAAGTCACCCAAGAGTTTTTCTCAAGACTCCTTCAAAATTATCCGATCAACTCTACGATTTTTTCTGTGATCAAGTTTTGGATAGTCCTACATCATCTGCCTTGTCCAAGTGCTTGGTTCACCCTTAGAGTTATGTTCTTGGTCCGCACAATATGTGCACCCAGGTTTGCTCAAAGGTCATGTATTTGATCCACAACTTGGCCCTGTCACAACCCACCAAGTCTGTGCTCAGATTTCCTTTGTGATGGGTCAGTCCATCGAACCCTCACCAAGCCTACACCCAAACTGTTTCACCAAACAGGTTCACCCCTCCTCCAACATTGTTTTGAGTGTAGTAGTGGTGAAGAGCCAAATATGCTTTGATACCACCTATCACAACCCCATAAGATGCCTCATAAGATCTTGTGATCATTAACCTCCCGAGGGCATGCGACACCGCAACGATTCTCATTTGGTTTCTTGGCATATCAAAAATACTTCATCCAGACTACGCCTCTTCACCTAGAGCATACCTATACTTCGTTCTAGGTTATCGACGAGTCACACTCCTACTCTAGTGCAACTCTTGCTTACTTAGACAATTGTTAACACAATTTAACACTTAGTCTTATTTAAGCATGCATCCATGAACATGAGAACCCAAGAGAACAACTGCGGAACAAAAAGAAGACAAACACAAAAATAGTGTGGGTGGCACAAACCATGCCTACCACCTGGCTAAGGCTTTGTTTGTGGGAAACAATTACAATATGAGCACTACCGAATCTGTTTACAAATTTACACACTTGCCTCACCTCACCAAGACACTCAAGAACAAATCCATCACACCAAGACTCTCTTTCACAACTGTCTCCACAAGCACCTGCAATACACCTCAGATGTGCCCACAACCACAAACTTGTCGTCCCTTCATTTTTGTATACTTTCACCAAGCTAACATAGATTTCAGTTCTGCCTCATACATGCCTCCACAGACCTGTGTTTTTAGAATTCCCCAAACCTCCCAAAACATCCAACTCTTGGCTACTTATCTTCCATCTTGGCAACTCTGCCTCAGTTCATTACCTCAGACTTTCCTCAAACTTTCTCTCCAAATCTCTTTCCAAAAATGCTCTATCCTTCCTTTGGTTATGCGCCCTTGCTTTTATATGGACTTCAAGAGTCACTTGTGTGAAATCTCATTTTTTTTTGGGTGTTTTGCGCTCCTTCACGAACCCACACTCAATTGACTCGTCACACCCCGTTCGTGGACCCGATGTGCCCATTTAATCCCATGCACCCATCAATCGTTCATCTCTTAGATTGGTGCACCCCATCCTTGGGCGCAAGCACCCCTTGCCTTGTTCACTCTTTGTGTCGATCATTGTAGCTCCTCGTGGGTGTGTCGATGGGGTCGTCCAAACTCTCTGGTGTGCCCATGTTGTCGAGGGAAGAAGAGTCCACTCCTTGGGAATGCTCCCAAGTTTCCCTGCCCATGCCCAAATGCAACCCAAGTCTTTGTCAATTGTTCTAAGGCAAGTAAGGTGTGTAGCCCCTTGGTTCCGTGCATCACCATCATGCACCCAAGGTGATTTTTCTCACATCTGAACGTTTTCATTCATCCAACTAATCGTTTCTTTCCTTGTGCTCTTTTTCTTTTCTATCGCTGAATCTGGCCAAGGAGTGCGCACATAGTGGGTGTCGTAGGAGACCTTACACCCTTTGTAATGACTGACGCATAGATTTAGAGATGCATGACTATTATCCCTTGGAATCTCGTAAGTCCATACTTAGAAAAGCATATTGCACACACAAAACTCTATATCTTTATTATTCAATCGAGTAGATCTTTATACAGAAGCTTTCCCTCAACAACATAACAAACTCATGAAAGAATCTCTCAACCACCCACACATAAATAAGATTTGATAGTTGGAGAAGATCTTCCACAATCAACGAGATCTAAAAAATCCAAACCAATCTCTAAAATAAACATTAATTCTAATATCCATATGATAAGTTACGACGAAGAATATTTGAGATTAATAAATATCATCCATCGATTCAACGATAATCATTAATTTGCTCATAAAATCACAGGGGAACGGCTTAGGATATTCAAAATTAGAGTAAACATTATATTCATATGTTCAATTATATAGATTAATATCATTGATATCAATATCAATAAATACTTAAAATAATCAAACATTCCATTAACATAAACTTAAATCATCTACTTGACGTCATGTATTAAGCCTTTTTATTAAGATATAATTAAATGATTTCATATATTCACCTCTATACCATGTCAACTCTACGTCACCAAACTATACTTTTATCTTAATGTAAAAGAGGGTTGGAAGAAAAGATTCATCGCAAGCCAAGCCAAGTGATCCGTAGCATGGAGATTGAGTAAACAGTCAATCCAAGCCAAGCCAACTGATCCGTAGCTTGATGTCCTTCGCAAGCCAAGTGTGATAGTGATCCGTAGCATGGAGATTGAGTAAACAGTCATGTTTTTACACGTGGATAAATTGAGAAAGTCCGATAGGAGCATCCCCGTAGTTGGTAGAGTAGGAAGCTTGATTTGAGAGAAAAAAGAGGACCACGATTTCATTTTAATGAGTCATAATATTGTATAAAGCCTACCTGTCATACTTACTCGCTGAATTCCCTCTCGCAGCCCTCGCATTGAAGTCAAATTCCTAGTATCTTCTCTATATATACACAAAGCTCGTCACCTGTGTACATATATACAAGCATACGAGGAATATGATCAACAGAATGGGTAACATAGGTGGACCGAGTCGTCCACCGTCATGGTAAATAGCTAAAGTAAATGGAATGGTAATGAAGCTGTGGAAATTAGTTTATTGATCTTAAGAAAAAATAATAAATTATTTGAATTTTTTTTAAATGTTATATCAGTGTTTGAAAAGTATTAAAAAAAGCATTTCAAAATCACTAAAGTTTTGATGACTTAAAAGATTAGGAAGGTATGTATTGTAACAAGTATTTTGAAATTGAGATTTAATAGGTATAAGCAAGA
>JASDQU010738708.1:31962-65308 GCA_032191745.1 Picea mariana
GTTGATTACATCTTTATAATACCTTAATTTTCTTTTTTCCTCTAACTCTTTATCACACCACATTTTTTCCTTAAATTTTGATTTGACCTTTTTTTTAATAGGATATTTATTATGCAAAATGGTTTCTTCCATGATTCCCCAATAGTTTAGCCAAGACTGGGCATCTTTATGCCATCCTCGCTTGAGTCGATGGTGGTTATGACTTGATTTTAAAGCAATTTTAGGTACTCTCTTGTCTTCCATGTTGTTTAACTTGTTCTTATACATTAGGTATCTAGTCAGAGCCATGCTCTCAATGGGGGAGAGGCTTGTTTCTAAGAGGAGGATGGGATAGGGCGTATTTCTTTTAATTTTGAGATTATAGGTTATGAAATTATTTTGTATTTGCTCTATATTTCTCCAAGATTCACTATAGATACTACAGCCCCAGACTTCACATCCATAAAGAATAACAGGTGTAACAAGAGTCTCAAAGAGGAGTTTCTTCTTATCCCAATTCCAAAGATCAATTGATTTACAATTGTTTTCAAGCCCATAATAAGCTTTCCATCCCCCAATAATCATTTTCTCAATGCTATAATTCCAATTGAGCTTGTGGTGAATAGCAATTCCAAGATATTTGTATGAAGTCACTTCCTCCAAGTTGTTGTTGTCATATACAAAGGTATCATTAGGGATCTTATTGGATTTAATAATCATGACCTTAGTCTTATCAGTATTAATAGTCATACCCATATTGGAGCAAAAATCCTTGAGGATTCTTAGTTGGTTTTCAAGATCATGGGGACTCCTTGCCATAAGAACGATATCATTAGCATAAAAAAGAAGATTGGTGACTATACCAGTGAGAGTAGAGCCGACACAACCTTCTTTTTCCAAGCATTCTTCTAACTTATCAATGTATACGCCAAAAAGGGTAGGGGTCAAGGGACAACCTTGTTTGACTCCGATATTACAGTTAATCTCTTTTGACTAGCCCTCGGTGTTTTTAAACTTAGCAATAACGTTCTCATACATCCTTATTGCAGCAGCCCTCAACTCGAGAGGCACTTTTATATCTTCCAACCTATTCCAAAGGTTTTTCCTAGGAACCATGTCAAAAGCTTTTCTAAAGTCAACAGGAATAATATTTCTCCACGATTTTGAACGAATAATCTTTGTAGTCTCTCCAGACTTCTCTGCGGTTTTCGAAAATTATTTTTGGCTTCTTCGACGAGTTGAAGAATTGGACATTTGAAATGAGGTGAGTCACTTTTTACTTTGAATCAATTTTAATTTTAGGTAAAGAGATTTAAATATATTTTGTTTTTTATTTATTTTAAGTTTCATAAGTAAAAGTTGATTTGAGAGATAAAGTCAATCCATAATAATAATTGTTACATCTTTTTTTCTCTTCTTTCAATATGAGCACTCCACCACCTATTCCAAAAACTCATCCCAGAGATCCTTTACAATTATATGGAATCAGTAGAAAAAACAAGAGAAGAGAGAGATAAAAATATACATTCTACTATTTAGAAATTGCAATTTACATTTGCAATTTTTATCTAGATTATTCTTCTTATAAAAAGTAGAATGTATATAGCAATTTCTACTATTTAGAGAGATGTGAGGAGAAATGCAATTTCTAAAAAGTAGAATGTATATTAGCTTGTTATTAAGAAGATGTATATAGCAATTTGTTATTTTGCACCTATTAATTCTACTTTTTATAAGAAGAATAATCTAGATAAAAATTGTCCCTATAATAATTTAGAACAAGATATTTATAATTTGAAAAATGAAGGTAATATCCTCCTGCTAGGAGACTTTAATGCTAGGACTGCAACTAAACAAGCTACTCTTTTAAGTAATAAGTCCAACCATAATCCTTTATGGCTAGATGAGGACCTTGTTTTATCTAATCGCTACAAAAGAAGCTCTGAAAACCTCATTGAGAACTTGTTTGGTACTAAGTTGGTCAAGCTATGCAACTCTCAAGACCTAATAATTTGCAATGGAGTAATGAAGTGGCCAAAATCCAACCAAATGACATGTATTCATGGGCTAGGTAGTAGTGTTGTAGATTATTTGATATCTGATATCCCCGTTTCCAACCAAATAGAAACTTTTGACCTTTTAAATGACCATGAGCCTGACTCTGATCATAAACCTTTAACCCTAACTCTAAAATTTTCCATGCATAGGATCACCATTGAAGAGAATTCTGATAATCAAAGGAATGTGCGCTTTGACAAAAGTAAAGTTGACATTTTCTTAAAGGGTTTAAATAGTAAATTAAACCTCCTAACTTATAAGGACAACATTGAAGAACTCTATCATAATTTTACAACTACCCTTTCCACTTCTATTAACAATTTCTCTTTCGAGGTGTACTATAAAAAGAATAATAGAACGACCAACCCTTGGTATGATAAAGAATGTAAAATTGCTAGGAAAGTCATTAGGGATGCTTCTAATGAGCCCTTAAAACTCGATAAGATCAATACATACAAAGCCCTAATTAAAAGGAAAAAAAGATACCATATCAATAAAAGGCAAGAGAAACTTTCACAACTATACAAGTTGGATCCTAAGAAGTTCTGGAGCCAAATTCTAAAATGCAATACTAAAGAAAATAATAGGATTCCCTTAAGGGACTGGAATTCCTACCTTAAAAGTCTTTATGAGTTCCCTAATGCCATGGACACCATTCCTATTGTCCCTACAAAGGAAGAATGTTTTTCTTTAGATGACATAGAGTTCGGGTTTAAGCGGCTCGCAAATGTAAAATCTAAGGTCATTGAAGGCTACCAAGCTTAAAATTTTAAAATCGGAGGAACAATCCTTATCCCTCACATACACAAGCTCTTCAATTTAGCAGTCAAGCAGGGTTTCCCTAAACCCTCGACGCAAAGCCTTATTGTTCCTATTTTAAAAAATGGGGATAGAAACATTCCCTCTAATTATAGGACCATTATGATTAGCCTGATTTTAGCCAAGATTTATGGAATTATTTTGGAAAAGAAGATTATCCTTTGGCTAGAAAGTCACGGTAAAAGAGCTAAAAGCCACACCGGGTTTAGGAGATATCATTCAACTGTGGACCATCTTTTTACCTTTAGGATCATTGCAGAGGAGTTCTGAATACTAAAACCAATCTTTTTTGTTGTTTTGTTGACTTTAGAAAATCTTTTGACATGGTTCCTAGGAAACAACTTTGGAATAGGTTGGAAGAGATAAAATTTCCTCTCGAGTTGAGGGCTGCTGCAATAAGGATGTATGCGAACGTTATTGTTAAGTTTAAAAACACTAAGGGCTGGTCAAAAGAGATTAACTGCAATATTGGAGTCAAACAAGGTTGTCCCTTGTCCCCTACCCTTTTTGGCATATACATTGACAAGTTAAAAGAATGCTTGGAAAAATCAGGTTGTGTCGACCCTACTCTCACTGGTGTAGTCATCAATCTTCTTCTTTATGCCGATGATATCGTTATTATGGCAAGGAGTCCCCATGATCTTGAAAACCAACTAAGAATCCTCAAGGATTTTTTCTCCGATATGGGTATGACTGTTAATATTGATAAGACTAAGGTCATGATTATTAAATCCAATAAGATCTCTTATGATACCTTTGTATGTGACAAAAACAATTTGGAGGAAGTGACTTCATACAAATATCTTGGAATTGATATTCACCACAAGCTCAATTGAATTATAGCAATGAGAAAAGGATTATTGGGGGATGGAAAGCTTATTATGGGCTTGAAAACAATTGTAAATCAACTAATCTTTGGATTTGGGATAAGAAGAAACTCCTCTTTGAGACTCTTGTTACACCTGTTATTCCTTATGGATGTGAAGTTTGGGGTTGTAGTATCTCTCGTGAATCTTGGAGAAAGATAGAGCAAATACAAAAGAATTTTATAACCTATAATCTCAAAATTAAAGGAAATACACCCTATCCCATCCTCCTCTTAGAAACAAGCCTCTTCCCCATTGAGAGCATGGCTATGACTAGATACCTAATGTATAAGAACAAGTTAAACAACATGGAAGACAAGAGGCTACCTAAAATTGCTTCAAAATCAAGTCATAACCACCATCGACTCAAGAGAGGATGGCATAAAGACGCGCGGTCTTGGATAAACTATTGGGGAATCATGGAAGAAACCATTTTGCAGAAAAAAAGATACGATTAAAAAAAACTTCAAATCAAAATTTAAAGAGAAAATGTGGGGTGATAAAGAGTTAGAGGAAAAAAGAAAATTAAGGTATTATAAAGATGTAATAAACCCTAATCTATAAGATCAAAATTACCTATTTGTTTTGCCAAGTGTAAAGAAAAAAATAAGCATTGCTAAGATAAGAACAAATTCTCACGAGCTCCATAGTGAAACTGGGCATTGGTCAATTCCTAAAATGCCATGGGATGAAAGAGCGTGTCACCTTTGTGACACTAAGAAGGTTGAAGATGAAAAGCACTTTCTCTTAGATTGTCTAGCCTATACCCATATTAGATCTCATTTTCAAAATATTTATCACACTACCAACCTTCCTAACATCTTAACTCAACAAAAGTATGGTGATCTTGGAAAGCTTCTCTTAATGCTTTTCGAGCACATAAACAAAATTCTAAAGAATCACAAGTAATCACTTATACTCTTAAGGTCTGATAAACCAATTCGATCTTAGTAAACGTTAATCATCATCATCATCATCAATTTTTTCAATAGAAATACTATTTTTTTTATTATAAAAAAATATTAGTGTCATAAAAATAATTCTAAAACACATTTTAATATGATTATTTTAAAGTTAATTTCCACTTGGTATAAGTCATAAACAATCTAAGAAACAAAAAAATTATAACTATCTTAAACAATTTAAGAAAACCACAAATATTTACTATATACAATGTAAGTGAGTATATTATAAGTCGAGACATTTTTAAGATAAATCACATCAAAATTATAAATGCAATTTTTTAAATTTATTATTAGACTTCATGTTATTTTTTTTTTATTTTAATTTATTTTATAATTCTATTATGGTGTATAAAAAAATATAATGAGTATATTATAAGTCGAGACATTTTTAAGATAAATCACATCAAAATTATAAATGCAATTTTTAAAATTTCTTATTAGACTTCATGTTATTTTTTCTATTTTAATTTATTTTATAATTCTATTATGGTGTATAAAAAAAATATAATGAAATTGATTTTTCAATTAAATTTTAATATGTAATTTAAATTTTTAATAAATCTCTAAAAACAAGTTGAAATATATCTTAAAAAAAATGGAATATGTTTTAGGATATATACCATCTATCTTAAAATGGACTATATATATGATGATGATTAACGTCCACTAAGATTGAATTGGTCTATGGAATCTTAAGAGGGTAAGTGATTATTTTCGATTCTTTAGAATTTTGTTTCCGTGTTAGAAAAACATTAAGAGAAGTTTTCCAAGATCACCATACTTTTGTCGAGTTAAGAGATTAGGAAGGTTGGTAGTGCGACAAATATTTTGAAAATGAAATATAATAAGGATATAGGCTGGACAATATAAGAGAACGTGTTTTTCATTTTCACCTAGATACACTTACTATAAATAATATATAATACATATTAATTTTGACAAAAAGGTAGATTAATTTGAGTTTTCAATTTTCACATTAAAATAAGGAACTTCCACCGATAATCCACTCCACTGATCATCTTTATTATTAATGATATATATAAAAACACAAAATAAAACAAAATTATTATTAAACAAAAAAAACAAAAAAATATATAATAATTTTAAAATTAAAATATAACATATGTAAAAAATTAATACAATAAAACTTTAAGATATACCAACTATACCAATTAGATATACCAACTATATCAATTACATGAGATAAAAGATTAAACATTCTTATGGAATGTGCATAGTAAAATGACTTTAAAGAAAAAGGAGACTGGTTAACATTTTCACAATAAGTCATTATAGAAAAGGAAAAATGAGGGGCGACATATGCGGGGGTCATCTATGATTCCGAGGGAAATAAGATAACCGACTACTCTTGGGGGCTTGGAAAAACAACAAACAACAAAGCAAAAGTCCTAGCAACTTATATGGGACTCAAGCTAGCCTAGGATCTACGCATACAGGCCCTAACCATTTTGGGGGACTCTGAAATTGTCATTAAAGAACTGAGAGGGATACCCAATATGGAAAAATCCCCACTCAAAAGAATATTTGCAGCCATAAATTCACTTAAGAAAAGGTTTGTGCGTCTGAGATTTTTTCACATCCTCCGAAAACAAAATATGGAGGCTGACAAAATGGCCAAAGTGGCTAAAACACTAGAACAAAGTAGCCTTCTCACCAACCAAACCCTCTCCAATGTTTGGTTTCCCTAAGCATAATTGTCTCATAGCCCCCCTCTCACTTTTAGGAACAATTCCCTTCTCCCACATCACTCTTCCCCCCTCCCCACTCACCTTTTCGCCTTTCCTCGACCCCGCCTCCCTTAGCCTCCCATGTCACACTCCCCCCTCTCGTTCACACACTCGGTACTATCCCCCCCTCCCTCCATATCTTGTCCTCCCCTCCCTCTGGCATGCATGAATACGTGCCCCCCCCTTCCTTCCCACGTCACGCTCCTTCGCTCCCATACCTTCCCCCTCCCCTCATTTCAGCTATCTTCACTTCATGGCACTTCAACTTTTCCTCCAGACGTCCGTTTGTGTACCTCACCTCACAGCAACCCAGTGCCTGCTTCATTTATCTCTTCTATCTCGCTCGAGGTCAATCATGAGCACTCTAGTATATAACGGCTTCTGGAGGCCTCCATCCAACCATCATCTACAACCCCTCTCTTCTGTTATGCACCCTCGCCCTCGCACCTCTGGGATTCTGGACTTCAATTATCTTGGCCTTTCTTTGCCCTTCCTCGATTACTGTATCACCATGCGCCGAAGCACCATCAGACGTTGAGACCCTTGCTCCTGTCCAGCCTGCGCACTGGACGACATACGAGGACAGTTGCAGAAATTGCAGAAAGAGTGCAGGCAAATAGAGGACCGGTCGGACACCCAACACAGAGAGTTGCAACAAGAAAACCAGTCAATTCGGGAAAACGTGGTCGAGATGCAACAACAAATGCAAAGAATGGAATTCACAATTAGGAATTAGCTATCGCCATGAGAGGCTTAAATCGCAACACGAGACAGATTGAAGAGCTCAACTAGTGGCCTGGCAATATTCAACACTCTCCACGTCCAATTGACACTGATGAATCCTGGATCCCTTCCACATTCCATTCGGTGGCTAGCAATGATCAACATGCCCCAATTGCCCCTGGATTCTCGAACCCTGCCTAGGAAGGAGAAGCTCAAGCACAACAGCAAGGAGACGTAGCCCAAGCAAAGGAAAATAGCGCGCCACAACAGGACAAAGTTGGCCCCTCACACTCTAAATCCAGGTTTCTATGAAGTGTAAATATCAAGTCTTTCTTCATAGTTTCGTTGCCATTTTTACATGGCAAGTATGTAGCGTTTGCAGCATGAAAATATCGTTCATTTCTGGTTTTGAAAAAAATGAATATAAACACAGCATAAGTCGGATTATAGAGCCATGTCATCTCCCTTTTGTAATAATGGCCTTTTTGAATAAATATATAAAATATCCATTTCTATTTAAAAAAATGAAAAATAAAAAGATAGCCCAAAAAAAATGATGCATAAAAAATAAAGTGTTATAAGTAACCATATTTTTCCTTACTGATGTATATTAGACAAAGGTTTAGTTACCTCAAGTTATATCACAAAAATATTATAATTCATTTGATTGAATGAATGTTCTAATTAAATTAATATATTTATTTTTCTTTATTTATATAATTTATTGTAATTATTTATTAATAAAGAGAAATTGATGTTTTAATTAAATTAGTATATTTATTTATCATTATTTATATAATTTATTTTAATTATTTATTAATGATGATGATTAATGTCCACTAAGATCTAATTGGTCTATCGGACCTTAAAAGGGTAAGTGATTACTTGTGATTCTTTAGAATTTTGTTTTTGTGCTCGAAAAGCATTAAGAGAAGCTTTCCAAGATCACCATACTTTTGTTGAGTTAAGAGGTTAGAAAGGTTGGTAGTGTGATCAATATTTTGAAAATGAGATCTAATATGGGTATAGGCTGGACAATCTAAGAGAAAGTGCTTTTCATCTTCAACCTTCTTAGTGTCACAAAAGTGACACACTCTTTCATCCCATGGCGTTTTAGGAATTGACCAACACCTTTTATAAATTTGTTTTTTTTTAATTATTATAAAAATCTTATTTATAATTTTTATTATAATTATAATTTTAGTTTTTTTGAAAATACAAGTTTTCACACCATTTTCCCTTAATGTTAAGTTTGTTTTTGGATAAAAATAATCTTATCGAGTCTTATCCGGAAAAACAATCTTTACATTATAATTTTAGATTAATAAAATTATTTATTTTAAATATAAAAATAGATTTATCTTCTTAAATATTCATATTACAAACATATTATATAATATTTATATTTAAAATTTACATATTTATTGAAATTCAAAATAATTTTAAATGAATTTGAAATAAATTAATAAACTTCTTTCAATAATTAATAGTGGAAATGCTTGCATTTTGTTTCGCGAGAGATTTCGAGATCACCAAAATAAACAGTTTATGGTAATGTGAAAGAGAGCTCTAATGAAAGATTCCTCAAGGCATTCAGCGCCAAAGTATGCGTATGGAAATTAGGTCAATTAGCAAAATTCCATGTTAACGCACGTGATGTTGGTAACGAATATACATTGAGAAAATCGAAAGGTCAACCACCCGACTCGTGGGTCCAATAACAGTTTTATTTGAAAAATGAATTGAATGAATAAATTTATTTACAAGGTTGTATGACGACTAAGTATAGCGGCCATGTAATTATATCCAAATCGATGTTTAAACCCCTTTAATGGAAATATCTAATGAAAAGAGAATTCCACGTCAACAAAATCCAGTTTATGTAATGTGAAAAGGGCTTCAAGAAAAGATTCTGATACCTCGTCACCAAAATCTAATTCATTGGCTCAACTAAAATAATTCCTCTTTTCTTTGACTACCAAAGTATAGTATGTGTTGATGATGGAGGTGGAGTCAAACACGTGGGCTTGGTCACGGAGATGAATAGAGCAGCAACTACTCTCATAGTAATGGGTAACAATCAATTTTGCATGGTCACGTATACAACAACTACCCAAATTGCCGGTYAACTAAAGTCTATGGGCTTTATTCATGTCGTAATGTTGTATAATGCCCACGTGTTAAGATTCTGTATAATGGGTGCTGACGTTGGATATAGGAAATACATGGTGATCGTTGGATGAGGATAGGTGGGTCCAATGGTGGTCAACTTCGATACTGACAACTCTGGTGAAAATGAGCYTAAAACAGGTAAATTTACTTGAAGACCAGATCCCCGAAGTCCCGAAGTGAATGAGGGTCATTGGATTAAGAATTCAGGGGAAAACTAGACTGCCCGATATAGAGTAATGATCCAAAGGATAAAGACATATGACAGTTCAGTAGATCCACATCAACAAGGACATGTGGGCCAATAAGATGATGACAAATGTCAAAATAGATATGGCACATAAAGTTTGTGAAAGTCACAAATCAAAGTGACACATGGCACACTCACTATAGGTTCACATCATCATAGGTGACGACATCACGCTATGTCAGTTTGGGATTACAGCCTCCGGGGATGTTCAACTTCTCCTACTAAAAAAATGCCTAAAATGTCGAAGGGGGAAGTCGTGAACTAATGTTGGTCATTGATCTAAAATCCTCCAGATTCTCTTGTGACCATTAGATCAAGCGTAGTGGAAGGATAAAGTAAGCATGAGATATTAACCAACAAAAAGCAATCATCTTCGTGTTATGACTTATTCATTAGGTAAACCTTTAGAGAGATTGAACTACCTTAGATTTCGAATACCCCGGAGTCTCGAACTTCTAAAGTTATGGAGTAAATGACAAATGTCCATCTCAACATGGAAATTAAAACGTGACCGTTGATCTTGATAAGTGATTAAGCACATGTTTGGCTTAATGCGTAGCCACCACCTATGGTCATATGGAATAGAGGTCCCAAAGTTTTTATGTGAAAAATTTAACCATCGAGTAAGAATTTTATCTCATTCAAGAAGGAACGTTGAACCAGATAGGATCTGGACTTTTTCCTGGTTTATCTTAAGTAATCCAATAATTGCAATGCATTAAAAAGCTAATAAAAAATATTAGATCTGATCAATTTAAGTTGAGAATAAAATAAAGAGGCATGGGATCGAGTTAAAATAAATTGATCCATATTTGTGATCGATTTATGAAAATCCCTCTCACTAAATTGAAAATCTTTCACGGTAATGTATGAATAATAATGAAGAAAAAATAAACTGTATTATTGTTAATTTAAATGAAGAGGTGCAATGGTCCAAACAAAGGGACAAAATGCTTCAATGCTCACACCAGTTGGAAGACTATATAGGAAAGAAAGAACGGTGAAGAAGAGGTGTCTCTGTAGTCCACATCAAAGACCGAAAGTAGAAGTAGAGTCCAAAGAAGTAGAATTGATGATACTTATGCATTGAGGGTGAAAGGGAGGAACAATGAAGGATTCACATCCTTTACTAAGTAAAGTGTGAATAAAAGGGAGTTGGTGCTTCCTAGTGTTGGTGTCGTAAAGAYAAGGGATTCAGTACTTTCTAGGGTTGGTGCCTTAAAGACAAGGGAATTGGTGCTTCCTAGAGTTGGTGCCCTGAAGAAGGGGATTCATGTCTCCTGGAGTTGGTGCTCTAAAAAGGATTGGTGTCCTTCACTATCTCAGAATATTCTCTATAAAAAATTATGAATTCCTGTTAATTATTTTTATATAATTGATTTTATGTTCAATTCCATTGTTGATCTTTGTGGAGATTAATAAAATAACAAAGTAATTACTAATTGGTTAAAAAGAGGTAATACTGATTCACAACCCCCTCTCAGTATTTCCAACTATTGGTATCAGATCTAGTGCCTTCAACACAGTGTAATAACTGGAAGGTAGATCCTGAAATGGATCAATAAGAAGAAATGTCATCCAACAAAGCACCATTGTTTAATGGAGGTGGTTATTCTCTCTGGAAAATAAGGATGAAAAGTTACATGTTGGCTCTTGGTTTTGATGTCTGACAACCTGTTGTAGATGGTTACACTACACCAACTATTCCATGTTGGAGTTACTTCACACACACCTAGGAATTCTTTTTCCTAAGGTTTTTTCTATGTTTATTAGTAATTATTCAATTTCCTATATTTTAGGAAGAAGATTCCTCTAGGGAGAATATTCTCTTCATTTTTCACTTCAGTTTGATTAGTTGAGTGGAGTCTATATGCTACATTGGTTTTATCACCATGCAACATTGGGATCATCGCTAGCTAATGCGAATTGTCCTTGGGATCATCACTAGAATAGCACATTACTCATGATTCCCTCATCTCCTCCTCACTTCACTATGTTTCAGTTAGTTAACTGAAGACTAATAGAGTAGTTAACTTAGTTAGGTGGCAGTTCACTCCCGTAGCTACCCGAAAGACTAGAATAGGTGGAAATTTACTCCCGTAACTGCTCGTGTGTGTCCATATCGCTCTAGACCACCACTATGGCACATTGCATTCTCCTCTAGTGCAAATTGGTTGATTTATACAAAGTATTTCATGTGTAAATTATCAATTATTCATTTGGTTAATGAGAATTATTCCATTCTTTCTCTCTTGCTTCTTATTTCTCAATTTCTCTATGCAAATGTGTGTGGTATTTTCTAGCTAGATATTTTCTGTGTAGGTTCAATACATTTACATGGTATCAGGGTCGACGAATTGCCGATAAAAATACAAACCAAATTATTTTTGCAGGTACCAAAGATTGAAGACAACGAAAAAATGGAATTCCCAAAAGAATTCATTCTTACACCTTACAATTACTTTGCATGGAAGGAGAGGATAATCATGCATCTTCGAAGCAGAGGATTGTATAGTTTAACCATGAACATGGAAACATAACCAACATCAGCCATAGAAAAATCCAAGTATCTAAATCGAATGGATGAAGCATTCAGAACAATTTGTAGTCTCATTTCTCCCGATCTCCTTTTTCACATATCTTCCGGTAAAACCCCAAATAAATCATGGACCACCATGGAAGGGATATTTGGAAAATAGGATGAGATGAGGGGACACATTCTCTAGGTGGATTTTCTCACATTGGATCCAAAAATCTTCGACAATCTCCAAGATTTCTTTACAAAATTTAAGGATTTACTGTCACAACTCAAGGCTTGCGAGGTTGATAAATATAAGGAGGAGAAACAAATGGTTCTCACCATTCTCTCAAAACTTGGTCATGGATTCTCAGTGTTCATATCCACATTCCATTAAGTTAGATTCACCTCTGGAGCCACCTGGAAGATGCCTTCTCTTGAGGAATTTATCGAATCTCTGACACAAGAGCAGACCGAGCTCATCAACATGAGAAAAATCAAAGGCCCAAAGGTGCATGCACTTACTGTGAAAGATGGAAAAAGTCATAAATATCAGAAATAGAAAGATAAAGAAAAAAGGAAAGCACATGAAAATTCAAAGAAGGAAGGGTCCTCAAAACCCTTCACCAATGCCTTTGGATCCAAAAGTGAAAAGGGAAGAAAAGGGGAGAAATGCACATACTTCCATAAATGATTCCATCCAGAATCCATATGCATGCAGAAACAAATAGATCTAATGACTCAAATACTTTAGCAAAATAGCCTTGGAGATCGCATCCTCGAGGGTTCCAAGAAGAAGAAGGCAGAAGATTAGAATCCCAAGAAAGGAAATTCTAGCCATGCCTTGATTTCCATCAAGTCCTCTCACAATACTTGGATCATAGATTCAGGAGCATCACATCACATGGATTCCACAAAAGTAGTCTATTCTTCATTGGATGCTTGCAATGGTCCTCCTATTCTGATGGGGGACAACTTTCTAGTCAAGGTCACAGACAAAGGAAGGATTGAACTCACCAATGGAAGCTTCGAGAATGTGCTACACGTTCCCAAACTTTCTGTCAATATTCTCTTCGTGTATCAGATGAAAAATTTCGGCACTGGAAAGAAAGTCATATTCACACCTGATGCAGTGGACATGTATGACATGTAAACCAATTCTAGGGTTTCTACCAATGAGCTAAATCATCAATCTAGATTGTATACATTTTCTGAATTTATTGAACCATATTTTTCTTTACTGCTTACCCATGTTGATGAAAGCAGTAGGATATGGCATGAAAGGTTCAGGCATTTGGATTTTAGATATATGCAACAACTTAGAAAGAAAGGATTAGTTTATGGTCTACCATACATTCATTTCTCCAAACGAAACTATGAGGGATGTGTTCTTGGAAAACACCCTTAAAAAAAATTCGACGAAGGGAAGATACAGAGGGCTTCCTCTCCTTTAGGTATGATCCATAATGAAATCATTGGGCCTTTTTCACATCCATAAATAAACAAAGTAAGATATGTTCTCATTTTTGTTGATGATTTCTCACGTTTCACATGGATTTTCTTTCGTAGGAAAAAATCAGAGGCCTTCCAACACCTCAAAGATTTCAAAGCCCTGGTTGAGACACAGTCAGGAAAGAAAATCAAAATCATCTGAACTAATAACGGGGGAGAGTATGCCAACCATAAGATCCAAAATATTTTTCATGAGGCAGGGATTTAGTTGCAGTACACAGTTCCCTATAGTTTGCAACAAAACAAAGTTTCTAAAAAAGAGATGGCATCTTGCATGTTACATGCAAAGTCACTTCCATAGAGATTATGGGACGAAGCACTTAATTGTGCAACCTACATCCAAACATATCTCCCCATAGATCTGTCAAGGATAAGACCCCCTACGAGGCTTGGACCAACCTCAAAATGGAAGTGAACCACTTTCGTATTTTCGTTCCACATGCATGGGCCCGAATTCCCTCTAAAAAGAGGAAGACACTTGATCCACAGAGCACATAGTGTATACTTGTTGGATACCCTGATGGTGTGAAGGGATATAGAATTATTGATCTTTCCTCGGACCGACTCATCATTTAGCGAAGTTTCCAATTCGAGGAAAGTGTCTCGCGGCTACCTCAACAGCTACATGTAGACACCTTTGTTCTTCCAACTATCATAGATGATGAGCATGCACATGCCAACTCTTCTTCAGATGAGAGTTCTGATTCAGATATTCAGATGATCCATATATAGAGTCAATACAGTCAGATGCAGAGTCAGTGCATGTAGATGTAGATGTAGAGCTAGAGCCGAGGCCCAAGTGGGCTCAGACTACTCTTCAGGATGCAGGGGATCTTGTTGGGGATCTAGCTGATACTAGGAGGACTCGATCTGATTTCAAGGATCCTCCTCTTGCACTTACTGCTAATGAACCATTTCCACCTAGGAATATTTTCTTGGTTCAGTCTTCAGATCCATAGTCTTATGGAAAGGCTGCTAGAAATCCCTTTTGGGAATCTGCCATGCATGAGGAGTACAACTCTCTCCTCGAGAACCAGACTTGGGATCTGGTTCCCCTTCCTTATGGAAGGAAACTTGTCAGGTGTAGATCGGTCTACAGGACCAAGAGCACATCAGATGGAAATATTAGCAGATACAAAGCTAGGCTAGTTGCCAAAGTCTTTCAGCAGGTGCAATGACTATGATGAGACCTTCTCTCTAGTAGCGAATATGGATTCCATACATTTGGCACTTTCCATTGCGAAAACGAAGGGATGGGAAGTCCATCAGATGGACGTGAAGAATGCATTTTTTCATGGTGATCTCTCTGAGGAGATCTATATGGATCAGCCCCAAGGATTTATGCAGGATTCATCTTTGGTCTGTCGACTAAAGAAATCTCTTTATGGCCTCAAGCAGGATCGAAGGGAATGTTATGCCAATATGGACTCCTACATGTCGTCATCGAACTTTGTACATTGTAAATCAGACACGAATGTTTGCATGCTCAGGACGACTGATTCACTTTTACTCTTAGTTCTGTACGTTGATGATTTGGTGATCACTGGCTTCTCGACTTCAACGATTGTTGAAGTCAAGAGAATTCTACATGAAAGGTTCTTGATGATGGACATGGGTCCTCTACACTTCTTCCTTGGACTCTATATTAGCCAGGATGCATCGGGCATCAAAATATCTCAGGCCAAATATGCATGAGATCTCCTTGAGAGATTTCACATGGCAGACTGCAAGTCTGCTCCGAATCCTTTCCTATCAAGAGTCAAACTTAAGGATGGAGGGGAAACTCCACTAGTTTACAACACCCTGTATAGACAACTAGTGGGGATCTTGTTGTATCTCACACACTCTAGACCAAACCTCTCCTATGCAATTATCACAGTTTCCAGGTTCATGCAGGAGCCGCATGAGCTACATTGGAAGGATGCAAAGCATATCCTTCGATACGTATAGGGCACCATCACCTTTGGGATTCATTATGCAATAGACTCTACATTGGATCTCATCGGTTTCACTGATTCTGATTGGGATGGCCATAACACTGATCACAAATCCACATTTGGTTACTCACTCATTCTTGGTTCTAGGCCTATTTATTGGTCGAAAAAGAAGTAGATTGCTATTTCTCTATCTTCAGCCAGGGTAGAGTACAGAGGGGTAGTTAAAATAACCATTCAGGCTATGTGGCTATGACATTTTCGCACTAAGTTGGGTATTCAGTTTCATCAATCATTCGTCATCTAGTGTGACAACCAGAGCACTCTGAAGTTTTGTAGAGATCTAGTTCAAAGGCAACGGACGAAGCACATCGATATCCACATGCACTACATCTAAGAATTAGTACACAAGGGGATCATCCACCTGCAGTTATGTCCTTCAGTAGAATAGACTACATACATCTTCACCAAGACCTTCACTGAGAAAAAGTTCCATTCTTTGCGTATTCGCATTGGAGTGGAAAATTTTTCCTAGCAACTATCAGTTCTTCTTTTTACATACATTGTACCTTGGGGGGGGGGGGGTTTCCCATAAGGTTTTGCCTCTTTCTTCACTTTATTTCTGTGTATATTTTGTATTTGGGTACCTAACATGGCCTCGTTGTTGGGACTCATTCTTTATTTTCACCATAGTCATGTTCATGGGGGGTGTTGGAGTTACTTCATACACACCTAGGAATTTTGTTTCCTAAGGTTTTTCCTATGTTTATTAGTCATTATTCAGTATCCTATATTTTAGGAAGCATATTCCTCTAGGGAGAATATTTTCTTCATTTTTCACTTCAGTTTGATCAGTTGAGTGGAGTCTAGATGCTACATTGGTTTTATCACCATGCAACATTGGGATCATCACTAGCTAATGTGCATTGTCCTTGGGATCATAACCAAACTAGCGCATTACCCATGATTCCCTGATCTCCTCCTCACTTCACTTTGTTTCATTCAGTTAACTGAAGACTGATAGACTAGTTAACTCAGCTAGGTGGTAGTTCACTCCCGTAACTACCCGAAAGAATAGACTAGGTGGAAGTTTACTCCCATAACTTCTAGTGTGTCCAGATCACTCTAGACCACCACTATGGCGCATTGTATTCTCCTCCAGTGCACATTGGTTGAGTTATATAGAGTATTTCATGTGTAAATTATCAATTATTTATTTGGTTAATGAGAATTATTCCATTCTTTCTCTCTTGCTTCTTCTTTCTCAATTTCTCTCTGCAAATGTGTGTGGTATGTTCTAGCTAGATCTTTTTTGTGCAGGTTCAACACATTTACACTCCACCCATAGATACTGCAGGAAAGAAGATTTGCAATGACAACTCAAGAGTTGTTAATTCCATTCTAGGAGGATTGAAAATTTCCATATGTGTCAAGGTAATGCATTGTAAGTCAGCTAAGGAAATCTGGGACAAATTGGAGGTTTTATATCAAGGCAATAGAAAATTCAAGGAATCCAAACTACAAACCTATAAAGGTCAATTTGAAATTTTGAAAATGAAAGAAGAAGAGAACATTGTTGAATACTTTCATAGGGTGGATGAGGTAGTTAATTCAATCAGATCAGTAGGAGAATAACTTACCGATAAACCTATTGTACAAAATATCTTAAGGTCATTACCTATGAGATATTATGCCAAGATATCAATAATTGAAGATAATCTAGAACTTGAAAAAATCACAGTAGATCAACTTCATGGAATTTTTACAACATATGAGATGAGAACAGGGAACAAAAAACCATCAAAAGGAGAAACAACCTTTAAAGCATATAAACAAAGATGAAGTAGGAGAAAAAGGCCAATGACGAGTTATCAGATATATCTGATGAAGAAATTGCCAACTTCATGAAAAAACTCAAGAAAGGGATTGAGAAATACATAGGAAAGATTCCTCTAATATGTTTCAACTGTGGAAAAATTGGACACTTTTCCAATAAATGTCCCTATCCTAAGAAGGAGGAAAGTGATGATGAAAAAACCTTCAAAAATCAGAAGAAAAACAATACCAAAGATAAGAATAAGAAAATGTTCTTTACCCAAGAAGAATATAGCTCATCTGAAATAAGTGAAGAAGAAGATCCAGAGCTTCTATTTATGGGAATAAAAACTCAAGATGATAATCATTGAGAAGATGAAGAAGAGGTGAACCTCGAGGAATAATTCATTTGTGCATTTGAAGAACTAAGAAAATCTAAAAAACAAAACAAGCTACTAAGGGAACAACTTCTAGAAATTGAAGAAACTACTAAATCAAGAGATATGGAAGTTTATAAAACCCTTAATGATTCATAACAATTGATTATTAAGTTAAAAACACAACTCCAAGAAACTAAAAGAAAAGAGGAAATATTGAATAAAGAACTCAACGGAAAACAACACATATGTAAGGAATTGGAGAATGAAATAGTTCAACTAAAAGGGAAATTAGAAAAGGAAGATATTTAGTCTAAGTTTGAAAACAACTCAAAAATCCTAAATAACATTCTTAGAAGTCAAATATCATCAAATGATAAAACGGGACTAGGACATGATTCCTCTACAAAACAAGAAAATCACACTTGGAATCATCATCAGACTAGCACATTACCCATTGTGCGCCCTCTGTGCACCTTTCAGAACTGTAGCCCTCACATAATTCTAGTTTTTTCAAATTGTAAGGGTTTTTATGCATGGTTTGAGGGCCCCTAGCCTTCAGATTTTCATTTTCCTGCACTTTGTAAGGCAACTACACTCCACTTAGAGTCCTTTCTCATAAGAAAGGTTAGCTAACATAGGCACTTGGGGGTAAAAATAATCAATATTCTTCTCTTTTCTTTGTTTCCACATGGATTGCTCATTTGGCTTGTAAAAGTTTAAGTTGAAATTATTGCTTTTCATACACAATCACTTAAATTGGGACTAGAAACCAATTTTGACCCTCAAGTATGCTCTTCCCTCACACCCTAGTGTGATCTTGGGAATCAGAAAGGTGGTTGAAAGAAAGTTTCATCTCCCTTAACAAAATATTTAGAAAAGGACAAAGCCCCCCTAGGGTTTCTCTTAGTTTTGGAAATCATCTTAAAGTTTTGTAAGGGCCCATACATGCCCACATGTTGCAATCTTAGGATAGTTTCTAAAAATATTTCTTAGTTTAGATCACAATCTAGGGAAGTTTAAAGATCAAAGTAATGGACCCATATGTTCCCACATGTTTGCAAATCTAGGATAGTTTTCAAAGAGTTTTCTTAGTGTAAACACCATTCTAGGGAGTTTAAAGGATTTGTAAAGGACCCACATGTCCACATTGCTAGTTCTTTAGGGATTTAAATATTCCTCAAGGTTGTACCAAAGACACATAGTAAGCTAGGTAAGAATATTTGTAAGGACCACAAGAAGTCCACATGTTGCAATCTCACACTTAACTTATTAAAATATTTGCACACTTTTCACTTTCTTGCACACAAAACCACTCCTCACACACATAATTTCTATTAGAATAGTGGAGGTCGAAGTAGAATTTCTTCAAAGGAATTATGAAATATTTGACTACTTCTTTTGAAATTATCCACACCCATTTAATTCAAACGAGATTGGTCCACACCCTCAATATCTCATCCCACCACACCTAAAATTTTCTAAAAACGCACTAAATTTTCCTCCATAGGGGGTGCCAAAAGAAATTTTTAGTCTAAGTAGGATCTCAAGGGTAGGCATCCAAATAACCCCTCGTTATCAGGTTCTGACATTTTGAAACAATAGCAGTTGAGAATAGGGATCCTTTAAATCCTCCAAGTCAAGTGTTCCTACACCATAAGGCAGGGAGATACCCGTGAAGGGTCAAAGGTCGAGGTTCGGTTGTTCTACGCATCCCTCCTTGAGTCACTCAACTCTTGTAAGGGTATCCATCCCATGACCCATTTCTGAGGCCAAAAAACTAAATGTCGCAATTTGACTGAGGTATTTAGTGGCCAAACTTAGGGTATCTACACACGTGGCGGTTGTGGGTTGCAATCGCACCTTGGTCAGATTTTGTGTGGTTATTGGGAAATATTTCCAGCGCTTTCGGGATATGCACCCTCTACCCCTCATTATAATTGACTACTTCAACCTTCACTATTTCCTCTTTCGGTGGCTTCAAACCCCATTGTTGAGTGCTCTTGGAAGGCCCAATGATGAATCGAGAGGAAGGACTATACATCTTTTAGGACACGAGATTTTATTTGTTGTTGTTCCCCCGCATAGACAAAATCCACCTATCCAAATGCTTGCTTATTTTAAAATTGATGTATGTATGATGTTCATTTGATTACATGCCATTGTGAGTTCTACTATGTTGTGAAGGTCAAAATTATAAAATCACTTGCTCATTTATTTTTCTTGTCACCATTTTCACGCATTCACTTTGCTAGTAGGAACCATAAGGGACCCACAGAATCCCCATCGTTCTAGATGCTTGTAGAATCTTCATCCTATTCTAGGAGGAGTTCCTAGTCTTGCTAACTCACTGGCTCAACCATATCACACCCCCATGAGTTCTACTATTTTTTGGATCAACTTTACTTGGTTCCACTTTGCTTGGGTCAAACACCCAAGGCCATCTATCTATTGGTTCTCCATCACAAGGAGGCATGAGTCAAACTTCTTCTCAAGGAAGAAGTACACACCCACTAAATCCCTCTCAAGGGACAGGTCTGTTACCTACACACACGATGGTTGGAGCTAATCCTCCACCAAATATCCCTATGTCGTACTTGTCATCCCTCAACATTCCTGATTTAACCAAACTCACAAATGATCCCATTTTTCATTATGCTACTTGGCCCAATATGCCTACCAAGTTACCTTTAGACATTTCGAAGTTTGAAGGAAAACCGGGGGAAGATCATGCCAACCATGTTATGACCTTCCACTTATGGTGCTCTTAAAACAACATCATGGATGATTCCATATTCTTAAGTTTATTTCAAAGGATTCTCACTGGTTCATCAGCCAAATGGTATGTGGGCGAAAAATCAGGGTCCCATGCGACCTTTGAATCATTGGCCAAGGCCTTTTTTTCCTTTTTCCAACTACCAATTTATCACGATACTGGATTAGAAATTCTCTCTGAGTTTGAGAAAACCACTGCTATCCATATCGCCGACCACATCCATGAATGGCGGCGACGACATAGTTTGTGTGAAGCCGAAACCACCAAAGAACAATGTCTTGATTGGTTTCTTAAATCGCTCGTCTCTGTGATTGCCAAAGATGTAACATCCACTTTTCCTCAATCAGAAGAGGAAGCCATTAACAAGGCCTAACAATTTGACCTCATATATTCTCAATCTGGTTACTTGTACACAGTATTTCCTGATGCACCTAGACCCCTACCATTTGGCCAAGACAAACCTGGGGTTTCTCACACTGCGGATGGGTTGATTGGTTCTATGACACACCACAACCCTTACAGCCACCCATTATCTCCTTATGGGGAAAACCATATTTGCAACCATATGGAGGGACATCTTATTACCCTCCTCCCCCTCACCAACAATCATATCCTGTTGGTCCATCTCAGACGTTGGGGGTACCCCCACCAGTAACCATTATGCATATGGTCTCTCAACCAAGCACAAGTTCACCCCCAACCCCTGCATATAACCCCAATAGTGGTGGAAGTACCTCAACTTCCTACAGACCATATGGATCGTCTCCACAAAACAATCCATATTTTCCATTTCCTGGTCCCCCCCAACAAGTTTCTCCTCCACCTGGACAACCACATGTTAGTGTTAATTTTATTCAACCATCTCCCATTCAACAGGTTCATGATTTTGAACAGTTGAATATGGAAAATCCAACCCATCAGCCGAATAATTCCAAGAAGAAAGGAAAAAACTGAAATAATAACAACACGGGACCTGGAGGAAATAACCCTCAACAAAACCGTCCTGCTGGGGGAAATTAGAATCAAGGCAACCAAAACCCCCAAGGGGGAAACAATAACAATCAACCACGACAAGGGAAGAACAATAACCTCAGAACTAACTCCCCTTGATCTCTATGTGGCAAGTATGGACATTATACTCACCACTACCCCCAAATTCTTGATTTCAAAAGGATGAAAGCATCCATGAACACTAATTGGCCTCCAATGTTGCCTCCCCCTAGTAGGCCCCACAACATTATTTGCAACCACCACCTTCGACAGTGTTTCAAAACCCTATTCCACACCAAGGTGTGATGAATACCCAACAGGAGGTCAACTCTTCCCCACCACAAATGGGGAAATATCAAAATCTAGGTCTCAATCAACCCAGAAATATGGTTGATTGTAATATCCTCCTTACCAGCGAGGAAGAGATTCTTCTACAAACTAGCAGTCATCAATATGGATCCCCTCCTGACTCTACCCCAACCACCTCAGGAACAACTCCCGATACAGTCGGACAACCATTGATGATTCCATGCCCTAACAATGAACCCAATCCTTGTATACCCCGCGTACCTTTACGGTGGAATGTACATAACCCTCATGCTAGGGAAACCAATAACTACAGTTTAGTCGATGATTTCGCTCAATCCCCTGTGGCCATTTCTATGTTTTAGGTCCTCTAAACCTATCCCTCACTGTGAAAATCCTTACTTTCCACGTTGGGGGCAGTCGACCCAGCTGATACCCGACTCATCACATTTGATCTAGATAACGGGGAACCATGCCTCCCCGCCCTAGTAGCTTTTCAGATACCATTTAAGATATGGAACATCACAGTTCATCGGTGTATCATCGATGAAGGTGCATCCACATGCATCATGTCCAAAGTCGTATGGAAAAAACTTGGCTCACCTGAGCTAGTACCATTTGCCATCACACTTAGAGATTATGATGGTCAACCATCATCTCCTAAAGGTCTCTTCCAAAATGTCCCCATAGAACTTGGGGGAAAAACCATCTTGATCGACATTGAGGTTATCGATGCCCCACTTGATTATAACATCTTGTTTGGGCGTAGCTACGTGTATCTTATGAAGGTTGTAGCCTCTTCTGTGTTTTGTACAATGATGTTCCCCCATAATGGGAAAATTGTCACCATCGACCAACTTACACATTATGAGCCTAATCATTCTGCCAACATTGATAATATCCTCCCCCTTGTCCAAACTAGCTCAGACGCATTTTCGGTCATCGACATGGGTCCGGGTATATTCAAGGACCCATACTTTTTAGGGACTTACCATGGAGCACCACCTCTCCTACATCCTTCCATATCAGCACAAGTGTGTGTAGTTTCCTCTAACAGAACCGATATCAAAGACACTATTCCTATCATTGAGGCACCTCCCCACATCGAAGTTCCACCAGTTGAAGAAAAACTACCTCAGGAATTCCCTGAAACCACCACTGAACCACTTGTACCAAATTCCCCCCCCCCTCCAGGGGAAATTCCCAGTTTGGGAGACAGTCCCCCAAGGCATTACCAAAATCCCCTTCTTCTACCTCCCACCTAGAGTCCAAGAATTCCAGGTAGTTGCTACTCTCACACTTCCCAACATGGTTCTTTCCATCCGTATGGTATCTTCATCCACCTGCCATGGTTCATACACCATCTCTCCCTCCTCAGGTAGAGGGAGTATCAATGCATATCCCAGTATAGGCTCCTTTCACACCACTGGCACCCCCACCTATGGGAAACACCACTACTAGGGGCAGACAAAGGAAGAACGAGCCCATAGCTCCACTCCCTCCCCGAGCTCAACCTCCTTGTACACTATGTGAAAGAGAAGGTCACCCCACTAACAGATGTCCTACTCATCCTGAGTTGTGTAATCTTTTCCAAATCCCTAGAGCAACCCCATTGCTTACCACTCCACCTAGCACGTCAGTTGCTACTACGGATTCCTCAACCACATGCAATAAAGGGTTACAAATCAATTTCGCTTGTGCCATATGTTTAGAATATGGCCATTACACCCATCATTTCCTGACTCTACCTCAATTCCACCAAACGTTAGCCGCAATACACCAAACATCCTTGCCTGAGCCCCCTCAGGCCCTTCCTACTATTGCTCACATTACTGAAATTCGTTATGTTTCTTCGTCAGCCTCCGCATGAATTAGGTACCATCCATAGTATCGTGACATTTGGTTCATGTCAAGTGAACCTTCACACCCTATGCACGATATCCCTTCTACGTACTCATCTTCTGAGGACAATAACACTTACATGTTGATGGTTCCCACTACCATCGCCCACGATCCCTTGAATTCTCTCATTTTCCACTGCGACGAAGATATCTTGGATAAATTAACCACCCCCGATTATCCATGCAATGCGCTCCATCATTGAGCACTTTTTCTCTCACAAGAGGCCTTTCACCCTCCTACCCAAGCCTCTCTATACACAATCAAAACCAAGGATTTTATTCCTCTGGGGCACATTGACTGGTTCAACAACCCTATCCCTTCCCCTGATTCTTTTGAATAAGGCAACATGGCCAACATATCCCCCATAGTCAAAATTGACATTTCCATCAACCTAGGCATTGTAGAAGAGATCAGCATCAGCGTCGCATGCTCCCATGAATAAATCATTGCTTACAAAGCTCTCTTTTAGGAATACTGGGACATTTTTTCCTAGTCATATACGAAGATTCCTGGCCTTGATCCTTCTATAGTTGAGCACCAAATCGACACATGGCCGGATATCTCCCCTATTCGTCAAAAGAAATGCCCCCTCCACCCATTCAAAGTTGCGGCCATCAAAGCTGAAATTGACAAGTTACATACCGATGGGTTCATTTACCCCATTGCATACACTTCTTGGGTCTCCAACCTCGTCCCTGTGAAAAAAAAATAGGGAACTATTCACGTCTACACAGACTTTCACGATCTCAACCATGCTTTTCCCAAAGATAACTTCCCAACCCCTTTCATCGACCAAATCATCGATGATTGTGCCGGCCATGAGGTGCTTTCCTTTATGGACGGGTTCTCTGACTACAACCAAATTCAAATTCACCTAACATGTCAATACACAACCGTTTTTACTACCCCCCTGGGGTACCTTTTCTTATCGCATCATGCCTTTTGGACTCAAGAACGTAGGTTCTACGTTCCAACAGACCATGGAATATGTTTTACATGATCTTGCTCACATCATCCTTGCTTATTTGGATGACCTCACTACTCGATCCAAAAAGCTAACTCAACATTTAGATGGCTTACGCATCGTTTTCCAATGATGTCGTGAGTACAATATCCACTTGAACCCCCTCAAGTGTGTATTTTACGTCACGACCAGATGCCTCCTTGGGTTCATTGTCTCACAACACAGTATCATGGTGGACCCCCTAAAGGTCCAAGCTATCACATAAATTCCCCCACCTAGGAATTTACGCCAACTGCAAAGTCTGCAAGGCAAAGACAACTTTCTACGCCGCTTTGTCCCAGACTATGCCACTCGCGCACATGGTTTCCTCTGCCTACTGCGACATGATATCCATTTCGATGGGATGAACATGCTCAAACAACTTTTTATGAATTAAAAGCTTCACTATCCAATTCCCATATGATTAGTCCCCCAGACTATGACGTGATTACATCCTCTACTTATCAGCTTCGTTTGTCTCAGTTGCAGTAGTCCTCATCCAATTAGGGGATGATGAGCATGAACATGTGATTTACTACATTAGTAAAAACCTTTTAGGGCCACCCTTGAAATATAATAATGATGAGAAACTCGCCTTAGCAGTTGTCCTCGCAGTCCAAAAACTACGACATTATATTCTACTTCGAACCACCAAGGTCGTAGCAGATTCCAACCCCATGTAGTAATTTCTTAGTCGATGAAAGATTAATGAAAAATTTTCCCAATGGATCATTATCCTCCAAGAATACGATCTAGATTCTCTACTCCCAAAAGAAAGAAATCCCTTTTCCTAGTTGAATTCATTACGGATTTTCCCTTGGACGCAAAATATTCCCCCATCAATGAGGACTTCTCAGATAAACACCTCTTCCTCATCTCCTTCGATGACCCCTGGTATGTCGACCTCCTCGTTTACCTTCGGAAATAGAAGTTTGTCTCTCATATCTCTCGATATGATCGTCGATGCATTCGTCATCAGGCCCCCCGATATCTCCTCATCGAAGACATTCTCTATCGACATGGGGTTGATACCATCCTTTGACGATGTCTTACCGTCGACGAAGCTGAAAAAGTATTGAATGATTTCCACAACAATGATTGCGGTGGCCACCTCTCCGGTATGTCTATTTCCCAAAAAATCATTCGAGCAGGGTACTTCTGGCCCACTTTGTTTCATGACTACATCCACGTTGTCAAGCGATGTAAAAAATGCCATCTTTATGCAAACAAAGCACGAGTTCCACCAACTCTTCTACATCCAGTCATCACAGTCAACCCCTTCTGTAAATGAGGCATAGACTTCATGAATTTTCATCCTCCATCTAGTAATGGACACAAGTACATTGTCATGGCCGTAGATTACTTTATGAAATAGGCCGAAGCCATGCCCACTTTCAACAACACTGCTGACATAACAACGCGTTTTTTCTTCAACCATGTCATTACCCAGTTCAGAGTCCCAAAAAATTTAGTGTCCGACCATGGTAAACATTTTGAGAATAAGATATTTGCAGAACTCTCCTCAAAATTAGGCTTCTCCCATGAGTTCATCTCCCCATACTACCCTCAGTCCAACGGACAGGTCGAGATGATCAACAAAGTCCTCAAAACCATGCTACAATGTACTGTCAAAAAACATAAGACCAACTGGCATTGTATGTTGTTTTTCGCATTATGAGATTATCGCACGACAATCAAAACTGCCACTAGTTTTACACCATTCCACCTCGTCCAAGGGATTGAAGCCACCCTTCCTATCGAGTGCGAAATCCCCACTTTACGCACTACCATCGAGCTCTTACCTGGCACTTCTCCAATGGAGAAATGCCTGCTGACCATAGAATCGCTTGATGAAGATCGTCGATCTTCATTACAACATAATGAGGCAGCTAAAAATCGGTCCAAAGCCACCTTTGACCGCCATGTCAACCTTCACTCATTCAACGAAGGTGATCTCATGTTAGCCTATGATATCTCCCATGATACTAAAGGCACCTACATCCTGGCCTCTCTAGAAGGATACCCTCTCAAAGAACTCGTCAATGGGTTGTACTTAAAGAATTTTTACACCCAAGCGTAGCCCCACTACCTTAGGTTTCTCTTTGTACACATTTGTAGAGTTTTTAGTCTTCTTTGATACCACCATTCCTGGTATCTGATCTATCACCTGTGTTATTGACAGATGCATCATCCATCAGCCTACCACATTGGTTACGCCGACGATGCCAGCCATTGGACCCAAAATCTCGCTTTGGTCGCTTGGGCCCTCTATACTCCCTCTCATGTCCTGCTCCACTCCAGTGGCATATGTTTGGGCTCAACCACCAACAAACAAGTCGAATATGACATCGTCATTGGTCTCCTCATCGAGGCCAGTCACCGCCACATTCGTCACCTTAGCATTCTATTAGATTCCCAGCTTGTCGTCCTACAACTCAACAACGTATATCATGTTCACGATCCTTGCCTCTTTCACAAATAACTGCAAGTTAGACTCCTATGTAGAAAATTTGATAACATCACATTTACAAATATTCCAAGAACAATTAATCAAGTAGCAGATCACATGGCTAACCTAGTATTAGATTGACATTTATCACATTAAAACAACATTATATACATGGCATCATACATTTATCAAAACACATAGATGAGACATCATACATAAAAAACATAACACAGAGGGACACGCATGATCAAAATATATCCAAATATATATATATATCATCAAATGTCATAAGTGTTTACAAAAAAATACATATACAATTGCGCATAGGCTCCTAAGTCACCTCACCCCTATGAGTACAAAAAATGGATATCCAATACCCTATACAAAAACTAGGCCCATCAACCCATATATATACAAAATTGACACTTAAGGTGCCCCCAGAGCTCCCCCCGCAGGTCCTCTATCGGTCGGAGGTGCCTCGCCAGTTAGAGGCCCTCCAACCCCCAGAGGTAGCCGACCAGTCATCCCTTCCCTCGTCACTGTTGCTTGATGGATTAGGGTCTGCCACTCTGCTGGTACTCCCATGCACTGGTCCAGGACCTCCTCGTCTTGGATGTGGGCCCACATGCCCTCAGGCACACCCTGAATAACCCGCTCAAAACGTCTGTGCAGATCCTCCATCATGGCTACATCATCCCCCTGTGGCTCTCTCACTGGTCCAACACCAACATCACCCTGCCGCCACCTTTGTCCAACCCTCGACTCCACAAGCTCATGTTGAGCTAGTTCCCATCGCGCCAGCTCCCTGACCACCTTAGCCTCTCGTCCTTGGGGACCAACATCTGCAAAAACACACCAGAGATAGTTTCAGCATCCATATACATATATGATCAATGTTATCTATGAAAATCACAAAACATAAAAAAATACAACACATACCTCGCTGATCCCAGTCCTCCCTAGGAGGAAAAACCATGTCTAGATCATGTCGATAATCCATACCGACGTATGGATATCTTAGGATAACTTGTGGTATCTAGTACCACACTCGAGCCACCGTGGTCATGAAATAATGTCCACCCTCCCCACCTCCATGTCGGGCCAACACATGGGCCCACCACATCAGTCGCCCCGCTGTCTCTAGTAGGATCCTCGGGCACAATAGAAGCACCCTCTCTAAGAACTAGGCCACCAAAACGAACCCAGAAGAAAAGTCACCAGAGTCAGCTCGATGACAATGGTTCAGCTACCCCATCATATTGGTGTGCATAAGCACACCCCAGGAAAATAGGTCCCTATTCAGGTCCACTACCCTGAACTAACCACTAGTGATCCATTGAGTACCCAAGGATCTGTATATCCTCACCACCATAGTTGCAATACACTCAGTCAGGAGGTCATCAATGGCCTCGATGTAGACGAGTGAACCCGACATAGGTTTCGACCTAGTACAATGGCGAGCAACCATGGTCTCCACCCGATCATCCCCGAGCAGATGAGGCTCAATAGACAGGGCCATCCCACAGAATGGGAGCCCCGTCAAGAAGTACACATCCTTTGTTGCAGAGAATGTCAAATTCTCTCCCCTCACAATGAAGAACTGCAGATTAGTGCTCCACATCCCAATTAGATACTGTAGCAAGAACTCCTGTGATCGTATCAAGGGGTAGTCAAATAACTTGAGCAACCCATAGGTTGTTAAGTATCTTCGGACACCCAAATTCTCCTTCACAACCTCTCGGAACCAATCCCAATAACTCTCACACCAGTGGACCGACATAGTGCTATCTCCACACATAAACATTTGATCAACCTCAACATCCAGCAAAAAACATAAAAATATAAAAAAATCACCACCCCTTGGCCTACCCACAGTGCACAAATTTCCCATCAATAGGTGCACACATGTGTGCACTTGTTCTTAGTACAGCTGTGCACTCATGAAAATCTATCTGAGAAACAACCACGGATGAGTGCGCAACTGTCAGTTAGACAGGCGCGCATCTCATGTGTATCTGTCTCTCCCACCCTCGCGACCACATGCACAATTGTGTCAAGCACAACCGCACATTATGTGTGGGAAATGGGGTTATACCCATGCACACATGCGTGGGTATTCCTCCTTTTCCCACGCATTGGTGGGCCCCTACCCTTAAAACCCCCTATACGACCCTCAGTATAGCCCCTACCTACAAACTAGGAAATTCACAAGGTGTAGGATGATAGGACCACTAACCTGTCTCTGGCCACTCCCGAATTGGTAGCCTCACGCTCTCGAAATCTCCTCACAGCTATCTCGTCATATCAAAAACAATGACATGTACAAATGAGGTGGAATTGTGGGCCCACCAACCATATATAGCCCCTTTTTCCCAACTTCCACACTCTGTTACAGGAGCCCAGAGCCTCCATTTTTCGATCCATTCTCAGCCACGAGATCCTGATCCCGCCATCTACACATCCACATTCCCTGGGTTATCATCTTCACTTCTCCCGGGAGGAGCATTGCTCTCATGCCATGCTCAAGTATGCATGCTCACTTTCAATTTTATCAAATAGTTGTTATATGTTCTTTATCATCAGAGATTGTTCACGTCGGGTATTTGTTTTTCATGTGTGCAGGTACTTGTTCAGCAAAGCGTCGCAACCCCTTCAGGTATATGTTCGAAAATGACATGTAATTATTCCCTCTGTAAATCAATTTCATATCCCAGTCAAACCCTCTGACATTTACCTTTAGGTTCCATACATTTGTCTCTGCAGTATCTTCACCTCTACCACATTTTGATACTATCATCCGATAGCACTCCCCCCCACATAAGTTGTCCCATTCACAGTTCCCTTTGGTAACTTGACACTCATGTTGATTTCACCACTAGGATGGGAGTCCCTATAGTATTATGCACTTCCGAGAATGAACCCCATACTTATTCTCATCATATTTCTAACCTTTCCAATGGAATCCCAGGTCATATCATCTCAGTTCTATTGACTGCATCTCTGCAAGTTTCATTAGCCATCCATCTCATCCAGCATCAATTTTCCCATCTGCAGATTGTCCTCCATCCACTTACCTAATACAAAAACCCACCCATGGGGCCCCCACTCTCCACCAATTCTCTTTCACAAACTTGCGCCCTCAAACAGGCCAAGTCATCTTTCACTGGGGCACCCGTTTCTGTATCTGTATACTCAAACCAAATTATTCTTTATTTCTTTGGTAATTGTATAAATCCTTTGTTTCTAGCGTATACATAGCTTTTTCATTGCCATCCTTGATGGCCTTCTTTTTTTCCCAGCAAAACAACCCATGTCGCCCTTGGTTGGGGCATCCACCTTTTTTTCACACCGACGTCATTAACAAACCCTGAGTATCCCAAGTCCATATACTCACGGTCTCTGTGTTTGCCCACTTTGTTAGCCTCTGGAACAGTTTAACCCCATAACTATTCGTCCCCCACACTAGATCCTGTTTTATGATTGCTGCCAGTCACCCTTCAAATTCCCCAACCAACGACAGTCTTGAGTCCCACAACATATTGACTTTGTTCATGTTACTTGTCAGTGCCTGATATCCTCAATTACTCAGTGTATTTCAAGAAGCCCTTTTCTTCTTGGCGTCACACCCCCCTTTCTGTCAACATCAGTACAGTTTCCAAAAGGGTGGAAATATATTGACTCTCATTACCTTTTCGATGAGGAGTCTCGAGCGATACAAAGAGAATCATCATTACTTTCTAATTCCGTTGACCCCCATAACATTCAACTTCAACAAAATCCCATGTTAGAGTGGGTCTTGCTATGCGACTATTGCAGTTGTTTCATACTAGCCAAAGACCTCTAAATTTGTTAGGCCATCAATGCCTATGAGTCATCGACAATTCTTACACTTGTCCTTGACTCACTTCATAGCCTGTTCACCATTCAGAACTGTCATTTGTCGTTATCAACCGCCCTCGAGGGCATTGTAGTTGTCTACATCAACATACACCTTCAATTACTGTTACATATTTTGGTTTCATGACACGAGCATGGGGCATTCCCGCCTCGTTTGTACACAAAATTATTTTTTCCTAGAGAATGGTTTGGGTCCCACAATTTTCCCTCTCCCTCCGGTGGATCTCTCTTATAGTTCCTCTCTTCACTCTTCATTACAATGATACTCTCTAAAAAATAAACATTGATGTATTTTGACTATAGGTATGCTCCTAACATCACACATCAGGGGGCATATGTTATCACTGAAAAATCATCCACAACATTGTACACAAATGGTTAAAGAAAACATCAATGCCGGCAACAATTATCCCACCTACAACACTATAGTCCACCAAAAAGGAAAAAAAACTATGTAATTGGGTCAAAAATCAAAGTGTGCAAATTCACCAAAGGAAGGGAACACATAGTGCACAACATGTGTGGGCCAACATAGCCCTCAGTGCACACTATGCTCAAAATGCATGACTGTCTATGAGAAAAGACGCATACTTTTATGAATGATGCATTTATGGATCTTGTCGGCCCCTCAACCACTTCTAGTCCGACCCCCAACATGATTTGGCACTCATATCTAGCTTGGAGGTTGGTCAAGGGCTAGAGGGTTCCCTAAAAGGCCCCTTGTTCACACTATGAACCAATTACATTTTTCCATGAATGGATGCTATAAATAAGAGCCATGAGTGTGCTAAAAAAATAAGATCTTCAAGGTATTGTTATGCTGCAAGAATTCTTCTTGGAGAATCCTCTTTTCTCTTTGAAGCCTTCAAGCACCATTGCAATAGGCCATTCCACTCACCTCTTGAGGGAATAGACATTGTATTTCTTCACCATTTTCCATTTCTTCCATTGCATGAAGAGAAGAGCTCTCAATTGGGTAACTCAAGAGCCCTCCCAAGGAGGAAGAGGGGACTCATAAGTCCTTGCCCTTCTCTACAGTGTTTTGTCTATCAATCTATTGATCCATTGGTAGCAATATGTTGGTCATTTTTTGATTTTCATGGTTCTAAGTTTCTCAAGTTTTTTAACATGTATTTCTTAGTTGTTTTTAGTTATATTTCTTTGTTTTCACATGTGTTTGGTTTATCTAACCCACTCACAAAATTTTGTCTTGTTTAACAAACTTATCTAAACATGCAAGTGTTGTTTTTTTTCGCACCCAAGTGACAAAACCAACACAACACTTAATATTCATCTTAATAATTATTTAGGAATATTATTGAAATTTGTAATAATTATTCAAAATATTACAGTTGAATTTTCATTGTTTTATAGTTAGTTATTTATTTCAAAAATATATCCACATAATAAAACCATCTATAAGACTCTAAAATCAAACCCTAATTCAAAACACACATTCATTCACAAATAAGACAATAGATAGATCTATATTATACACACTATGGATTAACTTCGGTTCTATTGTGCTTAAAATTTTATTTCATGTAAATTCTGGATATAATCTATAATATATATGTTACTTTGGATCATATTCTTAAAGTTGATATTGATATATAAATATATCTGGATATAATGTAGAATTAATGTAAATATGATCTGACATATAAAATAATCTATGGATCATAACCTAATATATCATATGGATTATTATTTATCATAACATATAGAATATAGATCATTTATTACATAGACAAATTATTTGATGTCGATTATGCTATTAACCTCCAACATAATGTTATTTATGATCCTATTGTTGTAGTGATAATGATCCCTATTGTGTAGTTGTGCAATATGTTACTTAGTTTTGTTTGCATGTTAAAATACATGGAATCTAATATATGGTATAGGCATTATAAATCTGAACTATATATATATCCAAGTTTAAGTATTATTAAATATATAAAACTTGACATTTATAATAGATAAAGAAATCTTTCAGGGTTTAAATAATATTAAATATATAAAACTTGGCCATTATACCATGATAATTTATAAAAAATGCAATTATGTTTTAGTGATATTGAATATGCACTTGCAATGAAATGTCATCATAGTTATAACACAATTATTCAAAACACACATGAAAATATTAGACTTCTTACAACATAATCTTATTATACAAATATTGTACTATTTATTTTCTCCTTTGGTTGTAGCCTCATCTTGTTTTCCACTCTTTCTCCTAATTCAATGTTATATATATATATATATATATATATATATATATATA
>JASDQU010738708.1:94394-110640 GCA_032191745.1 Picea mariana
AGAGATCTCTTGGCATTGTATTGGCTATCTATATTAAGGAAGTTTTGCTGGGTTTTCTTCCCCTAGAGGGTTTCCTAGGATAAATGTTGTGTCTCTTGTGATTGTGTATTTCTCAGTGATCTTGGATTATGCTATTGTTATCTAATGAAATGAAAACATCTATAATAATGGATTAGACATTAATAGAAGGCTATAGGCTAGATCTGATATTGAGACTTATCTCAAGTGCTTGTAGATGCCCGATCTATCATCCAGGAGAGTTTTATATGATTCAGAGGCCCCATTTAGCTAGGCCGTACTATTGGCCATATTTAGGGTTTCAGGAGGGTCATACCATCTTAGGGTTTTTGCAGTTTGAGGAGGAAGCTTCAGTGATTGAGCTTCATACTTCAGGAGGAGGCTTCCTTTGACTTGATCTATCATTGAGGAGAGTTGGCAGCATCACGAGGTGTATATATTTAGGAGGGCCGAACCCTTGGTGTCCTTGTCTTCAGCAGGCTGTACCAACAGTCATCAGGGTCGTACTAGTTGCTTGAGGGGAGGTCGAAACCCTGGTCTTGCAGTTGAGCGTTCATCTTCTATTGGTAGCCTTTGGGAAGCTTGATTTGTATCTTCGGGAGCATTTTGTATACAGCTCCGTTATCGTCTTGAAGCCATCTACTTCAGATCTGCTTCTCTATTGTATCAGGTGCTTTCTTTCTTATAGTAAAGTTAAGCTATTTGCTTGTGGTTCCTATCTTGTCTAATGTTGATGGTCTTCATATGATTACAATGATTCTTGTATAAATCTATGGCGGAATAACTGAATAAAACCTAAGGCCGAAATATTCATGGTCAACCTCCATACTTAACAAATAATAAACAAATCATTGGTTAGTTAGTGATTCCAAGCAAAAAATTGGCTTGGGATCATTACAGTGGTATCAGAGCTTTGATCCTCCACACTTGTGAGGATTAGCGCATGCAGAGGTACAGTGGTATCTTTATGGGCAGAAGGAAGAAACCAACCAATGAAACAGAGGCCGAAATGGAGGGTTTAGGAGATTACTGTGAGCCACAGAGCTTGTCTTTCTTGGCAGCTGAATTTAACAAATTCTAGCAAACCTTGAACCTCACAGAAGGCAACTTGGTCCACCATTTACAGGAAAACCAAGAGACAAATTGAAGGGGGCAGGCTGAAATCACTGAGACCTTGAAAAAGGTATATGGGAACCTAAGGAAGATTGATGAGAACCAGACCTAGATAACTGATCTATTGATGTAGATGACTCATCAGGGGAAAGACCCTGAAATTTATGGAAACAAAGTGGCTAGTGGATTTAGTGGATCCCATGGTAAAAATAGATATAATCCGAAAAAAACTCCCAAATTCGAGGGAAGCCATGGAGGAGGCACGTCATATGGAAAAATGGGTAGCAGGGCTAACCCTAGACCATACTTGCCCACATTCACAGATGAACAGGTACAACAGGCACAGGTGGATGACTTTGTTGAGTAGATGGTACTATGGCTTGGACATGTTGATTCAAAGGAAAATGTCCTTGGATCAATACTGCCAACTCAAGTTCAGAAATAAGCCTAGGTCGAGCCATAGGAGGAACTATGAGTTTGAATGAAGAGCAGGGAAGATGGAAATCCCATATTTTGATGGCACGACCAAGATGACAGCACATGCATGGGTGCAAAAACTGAATACATACATGCAGCTTAATCCCATGAGGGAGATGGAAGCCATCAAGTTTGCCACTATGTACTTGGATGGCAAGGCTCATGATTGGTGATATCATGGAATCACCACCCTAGGCCACAATCAGATAGTGTCCTACATTGAATTCACCCAAAGGCTCATTGATAGATTTGATCAAGGAGATCCTGAGCTACACTTCTGGGAACTCACACAGCTCAAGAAAATAGGTACGATTAAGGCATACATTGAAGACTTTCAGAGGTTAGCAGTGATGGTGCATGTTATATTACCAACCAGACTCATGATGCTCTTCAATGAAGGGTTGATGGAACCCTTAAAGGGTTGAGTAAAGGATTTTAAGCCTACCAACCTATAGGATGCGATTTGGAGAATGAGGGACCTAGGACCAGCTGTTAGGCCAAAATTAATACCTAGACCACCCCTTAACATTGGAGGAAGAGATCAGAGACCTCCAATGAATCAAGGAGGACGTGACCTAAGGGGGTTTGAAAGGGGTCATGGCAGAATGGATGACAACACCAGGAGGGAACTTTGAAGGAAACAACTTTGCTTCATGTGCAAAGAACCATGGAACCCATCACACAAGCGCATGGGCCGTGGCTAGATGCACTACATAGAAGTGACCTAAGACAACGAAGAGGAGGAAGATTGCGGCCAAATACAGAACATACAGGCCGAAACCACATAGACATCAGAAGAGGAGGTCCCAGAATAGAACAGTATGGCTGAAGGGAATTCCACCTTAGCATCTATCAGTGGGATGCCCAAATTTAACACTCTCAGGATGAGAGGAGTCTTGCAGGGGTAGAAAATATCAGTATTGAGTGATGGGGGAGCATCTCACAACTTCATTGACTCAACATTGTTGAAGAGAAGGCATATACCTGCAGTGGAATTTGAAGGGTTCAAGGTGGAGGTGGCAGGTGGAAGCACTATGCCTTATGATAGATACATTCCAGGTATGAAGCTTAGATTGGGTAGGCATGAGTTGGTACAGAATGTCTATGTGATGGATCTTCCAGACACTAACATAATCCTTGGAGTTCAGTGGCTCAACACATTAGGACCTATCACCACCAACTACAAGACCATGGAGATGTCTTTTACAGAGGAGGGTGGACRAAAKATAGTGCTCYGGGGCATGACRRGCAATTYTGCCAAGATAGTCACGGCTAAGAGGATGGAGGCCATCTTCAGGAGAGAAGAGATCGTGTATGCAACTGAGTGTAGGATTTCAGCACGTGTTTATGAGCAAGGTAAGGTTCACTACACTCCATAAATATAAGAGATCATTGACAAACACAACAAGGTGTTTGGGATGATACCTCCAAGAGTGCCACCATACAAGGGTTTTGAGCATATCATTGAGCTAGAGATGGGAGCTAAACCAGTCATCACCACACCATACAGGCATCCAAAGAAGTACAAGGACGAGATAGAGAAATCCATCAAAGAACTTTTGGACATGGGTCACATTAGGGCAAGCTCCAGTCTGTTTGCTTCCTCAGTAGTGCTGGTCAAGAAGAAAGATGGAACTATGTGGATGTGCATTGACTTCCGGGCTTTGAATAAAAAGACAATAAAAAACAGGTACCCTATACCTAGGATTGATGAGTTGCTGGATGAATTGCATGGAGCTGTCTATTTCACAAAGATTGACCTACGTTTTGGCTACCATCAGATCAAGATGAGGGAGGAAGACATCTCAAAAACAACTTTCAGGTGTCATTACGACCATTATGAGTTCTTGGTGATGCCCTTTGGGTTAACCAATGCCCCAACCACGTTCCAATCTTGCATGAACCATGTGTTCAACAAACATTTGAGGAAACACTTGTTAGTATTTTTTGATGACTTGCTCATTTCCAACAAGACGTGGGAGGAACAACTTTAGCACGTGGATCAAATTTTGTCTATCATGGAGGAACAAACACTGTACGCTAAGGAGTCCAAATATGAGTTTGGAATGACAGACTTTACTTGGGACACGTCATTGGAGAAAATGGGGTACAGGTGCACCAGGAGAAAATAAAATCCATTATGGAGAGGCCTACTCCTAAAACCCTCACAAAGTTAAGGGGGTTTCTAGGTATGTGCACGTACTACAGGAAAATTTTCAAGGGGTTTTCCTAGCTGTGTGCACCCTTGACCGATTTGAATAAGAAGAGAGCCTTCAAATGGAGTGAAGAAGCTCAAAGTATGATGGATAAGATGAAAAAGGTGATGAGCATGTGTCTAGTCCTAGCCCTTCCAGATTTCAGCCTGCCTTTTACAATGGAGTGTGATGCTTCAGGAGAAGGTATAGGGGGCATACTGATGCAGAATAGGCACCCTCTTGCCTATGAGAGCCGGAAACTCAGAGGTCCTGAGCTACTCTACAAAATTTATGACAAAGAAATGTTGGCCATCATGCACGCACTAGCCAAATTTCGGCAATATCTAGTAGGTGCACGGTTTGTAGTCAAGTCAGATCACAACAGTATTAAATACCTACTGAAGCAAAAGGACTTGAACGAAAGGCATAAAAAATGGATAAGCAGGATACAGGCCTATGACTTTGACATTGAATTTTTCAAGGGGAAGAACAACGTGGTAGCTGATGCATTATCCCAGAGGCCATCCATTTTTTCATTGACAGGTGTATCAATTGACTGGAAGGCCCACTTGGTGATGGAGTATGCAATGGATCAGTACGCTTGTCAGCTATTGGACGGATAGGTACAGGATGATAACTTCAAGTTTATAAATGACCTCATCTATTACAAGGGCCAAATCTTTTTGGTTCTTGGATCGACCTTCAAGGCCAAGGTGTTGCAGGCATGTCATAACTCACCAATGGCAGGGCACCAAGGGATTAGTAAGACATACAGACAGGTAAGGGAGAAGTTCTCAATGAAGGGCCTCAAGGAGGATGTAATAAAGCATGTAAAGGAGTGTACTCCATGTTAGGAGAACAAGGATGAGCACACCCACCCAGCAGGACTACAACAACCCTTACCCATTCTAGAGCATAAGTGGGAAAGCATATCCATGGATTTCATCACTGGTTTGCCCAAAACACAGGGGAAGGACTGCATTTTTGTGGTGGTAGACAGGGTGACAAAGTTTTCACACTTCTTCTCCATAGCCACCGACTTCAGTGCAACATAGGTGGCCGAACTATTTTTCAGGGAGATTTTTAGGTTGCATGGCCTACCCAAAACCATTGTCAGTGACAGGGATAGCAGGTTCATGAGTACCTTTTGGCAGGAATTGTTCAAATTAGTTGGTACGACCTTGACCCCTAGTACCAACTATCACCCGTAGACAGATGGACAGACCGAAATAGTGAACAAGTGGATTGAAGGCTATCTCATAAATTATGTAGCAGGGTAGTAGAAAGCGTGGGTCAGATGGTTACACTTGGGAGAGTACTGCTACAACACCACCCAGCACGTGTCCATAGGCATGAAACCATTCAGGGCCTTATACAACTATGAACCACTATCGTTTGTAGAGATTGCTTTTGTTGACAGCAAGGCACCATTGGTACAGGATTGGGTACAACAGAGCCAGGAAATCCTCAGAGAGATGAAGGATCATTTACATAGAGCACAGAACCAACAGAAGGTCCAAGCAGACAAGCACAGGGTGGATCGCACTTTTGAGGTTGGTGACTTAGTCTATCTAAGGATCCAACCATACAGGCGGGCTTCTATAAAAAGAAGAAGAGCAGATAGGGGTCGTAGCTTATGAGCTGGAACTTCCACAAGGCAACATGATACACAATGTCTTTCATGTGTCTTGCCTGAAGAAGGCCATCGGCCAACACATCACACCTATTGAGGTACTACCTCCTATGGATGAAGAAGGGCAACTTGTTCTAATTCCAAAAGAGATACTAGAGGTTCGGGAGAAGAAGCTCAGGAAAAGAAGCATCAGAGAGTACCTGATCAGATGGAAGGATCTACCCATTACGGATGCCACATGGGAGAATGAACAAGTAGTCTGGGAAACAGGTTTGGAATTGCTTGAGGGCAAGAAATTTCCAGCAGGGGAGACTGTAATGTCCCCCACCTCTTGATGAAAAGGTTTTGAGAGGACTTAGTGGCCTAGGTATCCCCACTAGGCCATAGTCTCACACTGAGGGGAAAAGTCAACCAAACAAAGGTTATATTCTTAAGTTGACTTAATAAAAAGAGAAAAAGGAGTAAAAAGATAACTCAATGAAGAAATAGAAGCGCTGGAGGTTGATTTAGGGTTAACTCTAGGAGTTAACTTAACTCAACAGGGAAATAGAAGAAAAGTATAAAGAGAAGGCTAGGACACACCTCTTATTCATTCTGGATTTTGGTATTTTGCTTGTTGATTCTCTTGAGCATAAAGTTTTGAGGGTTTTGATATTACAAACTTTATTGAGCAGCTCAGTGGTGAAAGATTCCATTCACCTAGCTCCAAGCTTGGTCTCAAGGATGAAATACTCCACCCACACCATTCTACAGCTATCATCTACCCAGGAGGACTAGCAGAGTTGTACTATTTGGATCAGGAGGGACGTACCAGCTAGGGTTTTCTTGCAGGGGCACACCAATTGTTGAGGAAGAGTTCGATCTAGCCAAAGGAAGAAGCTTGAGAGTTTTCCAGCATTAGGTTTTTGCTTGCAATCCCTTGCTCATCAGTTTGAGGGCTTCTTAGAGGAGTTATCATGTCCTTATCATTTACTGCAAGTTGGGACGATTTCAGGAGGAAGGGTACGACTTGGAGGTTCAACAATTCTCAGATCTAGAAGGCTATGGGCTAGATCTGATCTTGAGACTTCTCTCAAGTGCTTGTAGATGCTCGATCTATCATCTGAGAGAGTTTTAGATGATTCAGAGTCCCCATTCAGCTAGGCCGTACTATTGGCCATATTCAGGGTTTTAGGAGGGCCGTACCATCCTAGGGTTTCTGTAGTTTGAGGAGGAAGCTTCAGTGATCGGGCTT
Source organism: Picea mariana (assembly GCA_032191745.1). Lineage (NCBI taxonomy): Eukaryota > Viridiplantae > Streptophyta > Pinopsida > Pinales > Pinaceae > Picea > Picea mariana. The sequence goes on from JASDQU010738708.1 coordinate 101,065, forward strand.
CATACTTCAGGAGGAGTCTTCCCTTTCCTTGATCTATCATTAAGGAGAGTTGGCAGCATCAGGAGGTCTATATCTTCAGAAGGTCCGAACCCATGGTGTCCTTGTCTTCAACAGGTTGTACCAACAGTCATCAGAGCCGTACTAGTTGCTTGAGGGGAGGTCGAACCCCTGATCTTGCAGTTGAGCGTTCATATTCTATTGGCATCCTTTGGGAGGCTTGATTTGTATCTCCAGGAGCATTTTGTATACAACTCCATTATTGTCTTGAAGCCATCTACTTCAGATCTGCTTCTCTATTGTATCAGGTGCTTTCTTTCTTATAATAAAGTTAAGCTATTTGCTTGTGGTTCCTATCTTGTGTAATGTTGATGGTATTCATATGATTACAATGATTATTGTATAAATCTATGGCGGAATAACTGAATAAACCTGAAGGCTTAAATATTCATGGCCAACCTGCATACACAACAAATAATAAACAAATCAGTGGTTAGTTACTGATTCCAAGCAAAACATTGGCTTGGGATCATTACATTATGCTTTTTAATAAAGTGTTTTCTTTTAAAACCTTTTAATTAAAGTTTATATTTTTTAGGTTTAACTTTAAATATAATAAAAATCCTCCACTATAAATAGGCTTAGTTTTATAAGCAGTGGCTTTAGAGTTTTTTTGTAGTGACGAAAGTGTAGAGTTCCAAGTTTGAGGTAGCGAAATTCACTGGAAATAATAGCTTTGCGCTATGAAAGATCAAGATGTGGGATCTTCTTGTGCAACAAGGATTGCAAAAGGCCTTGGCTAGAAAGTCAAAGAAACCGACAAGCATGATAAATGAGGATTGGGAGGATCTAGATGCAAAATCTCTCAATACTATTTGTTTGTGTCTAGCAGATGAGGTGTTGTTTAACATCGTTGAAGAGTTGACAACAACATGTTTGTGGACCAAACTGGAGAGTATGTATATGACAAAGAACTTGTCAAACAAAATCTTCTTGAAGAGGCATTTGTACAGCTTGCGAATGAAAGAAGGTACACAAATTACTGATCACTTGAATGTTTTCAACACTCTGACTTGTCAATGAACTAATATGGAAGTAAAGTTCGAAGATGAGGACAAGGCGGTTTCGCTACTGTATTCGTTGAGTGAGTCTTGGGATCATCTGGTCACAACTGTGTGGTTTAACACAACATATTCTATTGATTATGACAATGTTGTGGGAGATTTGTTGTCTGAGGAGATAAGGAAAACATCCGGTAAAGAAACCTCAACGGTAGAAGCAATGGTGGTCAGAGGTCAATCTACAAAAGGAGGGAAATGATCTAGTTGGATATCGGTGGCCACCCACCTTTTCCATATGGCTCAAAACAATTATCTGACAATTTTGGCAATTTACTATTTTTAGCAGGTTTTAACTTCTCGGGCCATTTTGAGGGCCTAAATGAAGGTTTTTAGAGATCGAGGTTCTCAATGATAGTCAAAAGCATGATTGAGCCCCCAAAATGAATCTCCTTGACGATACCTTTCCAACAAGCTATCACACGCCTAAAACGAAGATTGTATGAAAAAGTTACGACCTCGGGAAATTGATGTACTCACTTACCCAAACGGGCCCCACACGACTTTTGGCGCTTCATCTCCTAGGGTTAGGTTTTTGGATGTCTAGGTTTTTTGGCATTCCCACTTATTGTAAAAAAAGCCTTCAGAGCCTCATTGTAATCATCTCCTTGTGAATGCGAGTAGCCGTCACATCTCTTCTTAGGGATAAGCTACCACCATTCTAGCGAGTCTTTCACTCTGTATTTTTACAGTCTCTGTACATTTATTTCATTAATAGAAATTGTGTATTACTGTATCTCTGTGTTTATGGTTGCATCTCTGATACATTTCTGTTATATTATTGAATATCTGCGATATCTCTGTGCATTTCTTTATTATATCTCCGATCTCATTTTGTGCCGAAAATAATCTGGATCAGGAAAGATCATAAAGGTACAGCCAGGACTAAGTCAAAAGACAGTAAGGGTAAGGGAAAATGTTGGTTTTGTGGCAAATCTAGGCATCTCAAGAAGGATTGTTGGAAAAGACAACAAGCATCCAAAGAGGACTCCACAATAGAAGCAAATTCAGCTACATGTATGTTTGATGAAGTTTTGTCTATCTATTGTGTCTCACCACCTGTGTTTGCATAGAAGGTGTAGGGCGGTGATGGTTGAGTCACCGTGAAAAAAATAAAAATAAAAATTGTATTTACTTTGGAGTTGTAGAAATTATTGATTGCATGTAAATGGGCATATGACTAACCTGAATTGGCATGAGTACCCCTGGTTTATCAGGTCACCTATGAAAAGTCTAGACATAGATTTAGGTAGATTGAATATGTGGGGGGGCATGTATGTTGGGTTAACCTTGACTCGGTGAAAGAATTAATGAGTTAAATTTGTTTTTAGGTCAAAGAAGGTGGTTTTTCGGGTCCATGTGTTTTGGGTATCTTGTGGTATTGTGTCCATGGATTTGCATGTAATGAATCCTATAAAAGTCTTTGTAAACTCCATTGTAAATGGGTTTGGAGGTAAGCGGTGAAGGCTTACTTAGCTGGCTTGGTCAAATTTGGTCAAAGTTGTTCGAATGCAAAGTTCGAGGTGGAACAATGTGTCCAGTTTAGAAAGGTGGGTCTGTAGAAAAGTTGATGTGTTGGCAGGTCAATCAAGTGTTTGAGAATATACGATGAAGGTAAGTTCATATCCATGGAACTTGGAAAGTATTGCAAGAAAGTTGGGATCGAATATGCATGTTCAATAATGCCAAGTTGCATCAATAGTTGTGGACATAAGCGGTTGTGCTATCTAGTAACTTGGTCACCATCGGTTGCAAAAAACAGGAAGATTTAGGAAGAGGTAGGAATCGGTCATCTGGTAATTACTCAAATGTGAAATTATTCGATTGTGATGCTTATGGTTTTTTATCATCTTTCTAAGTAGGACCTAGATCAAACATGTAGACCTTTGATATGGTGATGATGTCAAGGGGTGCATACTGTGGGATCCTACTACCCACAGAATCATCATGGACATAGATGCAGTTTTTGATGAATCTCCTTTTATAAGGGGATGTATATGGAACAACCAGAACGGTTAGTTCAGAATCACAATAGAATATTTGTTTGCAAACTCAAAAGGCATTGTATGGCCTGAAGCATGCTAGGAAAATGGTACAAGATGCTTGATTCCTTCATGGTGAGCCAAATTTTATAAGAAGTGAGTATAACCATTGTGTTTATGGTATATTCATTATCTTGGCGTTATATGTTATGCTTGTTGCAAGCACAAGCATGGTTGAGATCAACAGGTTGGCTCAGTGGATTAGGATGTTTGTTATGAAGGATCTTGGAGCAAAAAAATAAATCTTGGGCATGGAAATACACAGAGACAGGAAATATGGTAAGCTTGGTTATCACAACAGAAGTATGTAGTGAAGATACTCAGGAAATTCAGTATGAATAATGTGAAACTGGTAAAATCCCTTTGGCTTTCCATTGTAAATTCTCTTCAGGTTTATGTCACAATTGATGAAGAAGAAAAGGGTTATATGTCTCGAGTATTATATGCTAGTAGGAAGATTGATGATTATGATGGAGAAATGGTCAACATTTCACATGTAGTTGGTGTTGTCAATAGACACATGGAAAATCTAGGTCAGGAGCATGGAAATTGGTGCTTCAAACACATACGCACAAGTATCAACTACAGTTGTTGCAGTGATTTGGTATGTGGTTATGATTCATGAGATTTAGACAAGTGCATTGGTCTACTAGACAGGTTACTGATCGAGACAGAATGGTCCATGCTGGAGGGAATCGTGCAGGCATGTTCACGTAACGATACTGTTAGAGAAGTTGTAGAGCTGTGATGGTGTTTGAATTCTCTTGCACGAAAGGTGATGGATGAATTAATTAAGGGCATGAGATATCAGGTAAATTGTTGTCAAGGTGGAGATTCTTGGAAACATGCCAACGAATTTTCTGATGCAATGCACATGCTCATGCATGCAATCTATTTATGAACTTTTCGTGTAATGATCTATTCATGATCAGTTTGTGTAACTGAGTGATAAATGTTATATATATGAGCACACCCATAGAGGTAGAGGACGATGCAAGTGCAAGTGAGCACATTGTGTGAAGAGAGTTGTATGCCTGAGTTGACTATTGTAATTCTCCCTTGAATAGAAGAAGACCGATAATCATTGCCCATGATTTTTTCGCGATTTAGGTTTCCACATAAATCATGGTGTCAAGTGTGTGTTTGTTGTTCTTGGTTTCATAGAACATGGTCGTGACCTATATCCCTTGTCTTATTATGGAGAATCCATTATTGTACTGCCGAAGGTAGTATATAGCAATGAGTTAGCATTGACTTTCATATTAGTTTTGTGTTTACTTGAAAAATGTATATCAATTTAAATGTTCAACATAACAATTAAAAAAAAAAAAAATTTTAAAAACAAAAATAGTATTTTTTTAACTTTTCATTGGTCAATAACTTGATAGTGTTATTGCAGCCTTCACGTATTTCAAAACCTTAAATTAATGAGAAAAGACAAGACTGCAAAAAAACTAATATAATGTAATGCAATATAATGTAATATTGTATTATAATATATGTTAAAATCTAATATTGTATTGTTTTTTCAAATGAGGTAAAAATTTAAATTTTAAATGTCAACATTTTTACACTTATTAAAATTTCAATAATTTTACATTTCTTAATATTTTTTTAATTTTTTAATTTCAATAATTTTACATTTATTAATATTTTTTTAATCTTTCAATTTCAATAATTTTACATTTATTAACATTTTTTAATCTTTTAGTATAATTTTATAGAAATTTGTATGTTGTAATTTTTAAACTTTTAAGTCATATTTTAAAATATAAGAAACATTGAGATGTTTTTACTTTTTTAATTATTATAAAGATCATGGGAAGTACAAATCTGCATTCTTTTCGAATGACTAAGGAAATGTCTGAATATTATTTATATAAGCCGTGCAGACACTAACAAGTAAAGTTTTTGGAGGCAGTACATTCAACGTGCTGCCCTTGTTAAATAATGGGGGTAAGCTTTTTTTAGAAGGTTCTTTTTTTTATATAATAAAAGGTAAAAGGGTGGAAGGGATTATGTGTAATGTTCCCTGCCTCTTGATGAAAAGGTTTTGAGAGGACTTAGGGGCCTAGGCATCCCCACTAGGCCATAGTCTCACACTGAGGGGAAAATTCAACCAAACTAAGGTTATATTCTTAAGTTGACTTAACAAAAAGAGAAAAAGGAGTAAAAAGATAACTCAATGAAGAAATAGAAGCGTTGGAGGTTGAGTTACGGTTAACTCTAGGAGTTAACTTAACTCAACAGGGAAATAGAAGAAACGTATAAAGAGAAGGCTAGGGCGCACCTCTTATTCATTTTGGATTTTGGTATTTTTCTTGTTGATGCTCTTGAGCATACAATTTTGAGATTTTTGATATTACAAACCCTAGTGAGAAGCTCAGTGGTGAAAGATTCCACTTACCTAGCTCCAGGCTTGGTCTCAGGGATGAAATACTCCACCCACACCATTCTACAGCTATCATCTACCTAGGAGGACTAGCAGGGCCATACCATTTGGATCGGGAGAATCGTACCAGCTAGAGTTTTCTTGCAGGGGCGCACCAATTGTTGAGGAAGAGTTCGATCCAGCCAAAGGAAGAAGATTGAGAGTTTTCCAACATTAGGGTTTTGCTTGCAAGCCCTTTCTCATCAGTTTGAGGGCTTCTTGGAGGAGTTATCATGTCCCTATCATTCACTGTAGGTTGGGACGATTTCAGGAGGAAGGGTACGACTTGGAGGTTCAACAATTCTCAGATCTAGAAGGCTATAGGCTAGATCTGATATTGAGACTTCTCTCAAGTTCTTGTGGATGCCCAATCTATCATCCGTGAGAGTTTCAGACGATTCAGAGGCCTCATTTAGCTAGGCCATACTATTGGCCATATTCAGGGTTTTAGGAGGGTCGTACCATCCTAGGGTTTCTACAGTTTGAGGAGGAAGCTTCAGTGATTGAGCTTCATACTTTAGGAGGAGGCTTCCCTTGACTTGATCTATCATTGAGGAGAGTTGGCAGCATCAGGAGGTCTATATCTTCAGGAGGGTCGAACCCTTGGTGTCCTTGTCTTCAACAGGCCATACCAGTAGTCATCAGGGTCGTACCAGTTGCTTGAGGGGAGGCTGAAGCCCTGGTCTTGCAGTTGAGCGTTCATCTTCTATTGGTAGCCTTTGGGAGGCTTGATTTGTATCTCTGGGAACATTTTGTATACAACTCCATTATTGTCTTGAAGCCATCTACTTCAGATCTGCTTCTCTATTGTATTAGGTGCGTTCTTTCTTATAATAAAGTTTAGCTATTTTCTTGTGGTTCCTATCTTGTGTAATGTTGATGGTCTTCATATGATAACAATGATTCTTGTATAAATCTGTGGCGGAATAACTGAATAAGCTCTAAGGCCGAAATATTCATGGTCAACCTGCATACACAACAAATAATAAACAAATCAGTGGTTAGTTAGTGATTCCAAGCAAAAAATTGGATTGGGATCATTATAGTGGTATCAGATCTTTGATCCTCCACACCTGTGAGGATTAGTGCATGTAGAGGTACAGTGGTATCTTTATGGGGAGAAGGAAGAAACCAAACAGTGAAACATAGGCCGAAATGGAGGGTTCAGGAGATGACCATGAACCACAGGGCTTGGCTTTCTTGACAGCCGAATTTAACAAATTCCAGCAAACCTTGAACCTCACAGAAGGCAACTTGGTCCACCATTTACAGGAAAACCAGGAGATAAATCGAAGGGGGCAGGCCAAAATCATTGAGACCTTGAAAAAGGTAGATGGGAACCTGAGGAATATTAATGAGAACCAGACCCAGATAACCGAGCAATTGATGCAGATGACTCATCAGGGGAAAGACCTTGAAACGTATGGAAACAAAGTGGCTGGTGGATCTAGTGGATTTGGTGGATCCCATGGTGAAAATAGATATAATCCGAAAAAAACTCCCAGATTCGAGGGAAGCCATGGAGGAGGCACGTCATATGGACAAATGGGTAGCAAGGCTAACCCTAGACCATACTTTCCCACATTCATAGATGAACAGGTACAACAGGCACAGGTGGATGAATTTGTTGAGCAGATGGCACAATGTACTAACAAGTACTATGGCTTGGACATGTTGATTCAAAGCAAAATGTCCTTGGATCAATACTGCCAACTCAAGTTCAAAAACAAGCATAGGCCGAGCCATAGGAGCAACTATGAGTTTGAATGAAGAGCAGGGAAGATGGAAATCCCATATTTTGATGGCATGACCAAGATGACAACACATGCATGGGTGCAAAAACTGGATACATATATGTATCTTAATCCCATGAGGGAGATGGAAGCCATCAAGTTTTCCACTATGTACTTGGATGGAAAGGCTCATGATCGATGGTATCATGGACTCACCACCCTAGGCCACAATCAGATAGTGTCCCACACTGAATTCAACTAGAGGCTCATTGATAGATTTGATCAAGGAGATCCTGAGCTACACTTCCGGGAACTCACACAACTCAAGCAAACAGGTACGATTGAGGCATACATTGAAGAATTTCAGAGGTTAGCAGTGATGGTGCATGATATATCACCAACCAGACTCATGATTCTTTTCACTGAAGGGTTGATGGAACCCTTGAAGGGTTGGGTAAAGGATTTTAAGCCTACCAACCTATAGGATGTGATTTGGAGGATGAGGGACCTAGGACCAGCTGCTAGGCCAAAATTAATACCTAGACCACCCCTTAACACTGAAGGAAGAGATCAGAGACCTCCGATGAATCAAGGAGGATGTGACCTAAGGGGGTTTGACAGGGATCGTGGCAGAATGGATGAAAACACTAGGAGGGAACTTAGAAGGAAACAACTCTGCTTCACATGCAAAGAACCATAGAACCCATCACACAAGTGCATGGGTCGTGGCCAGATGCACTACATAGAAGTGACCTCAGACGATGAGGAGGAGGAATATTGTGGGCAAATATAGAACATAGAGGCCGAAACCATAGAGACAACAAAAGAGGAGGTCCCAGAACATAACAGTATGGTTGAAGGGAATGCCACCTTAGCATCTATCAGTGGGGTGCCCAAATTTAACACTTTCAGGATGAGAGGAGTCTTGCAGGGGCAGAAAGTATCAGTATTGATTGATGGGGGATCATCTCACAACTTCATTGACTTAGCATTTTTGAAGAGAAGGCATATACCTGTAGTGGAATTTGATGGGTTCGAGGTGGAGGTGGCAGGTGGAAGCACTATGCCTTGTGACAAATACATTCTAGGTATGAAGCTTACATTGGGTAGGCATGAGTTGGTACAGGATGTCTATGTGATGGATCTTCCAGACACTAACATAATCCTTGGAGTTCAGTGGCTCGACACATTAGGACCTATCACCACCAACTACAAGACCATGGAGATGTCTTTTACAGAGGAGGGTGGACGAAAGATAGTGCTCCGGGGCATGACGGGCAATTCTGCCAAGATAGTCATGGCTAAGAGGATGGAGGCCATCTTCAGGAGAGAAGAGATCATGTATGCAGCTGAGTGTAGGATTTCAGCACGTGTGGATGAGTAGGGTAAGGTTCACTACACTCCAGAAATCCAGGAGATCATTGACAAACACAACAAGGTGTTTGGGGCGATACCTCCAGAAGTGCCACCAGACAGGGGGTTTGAGCATATCATTGAGCTAGAGATGGGAGCTAAACCAGTCATCACCACACCATACAGGCATCCAAAGAAGTACAAGGACGAGATAGATAAATCCATCAAAGAACTTTTGGACATGGGGCACATCAGGGCAAGCTCCAGTCCCTTTGCTTCCTCAGTAGTGCTGGTCAAGAAGAAAGATGGAACTATGCGGATGTGCATTGAGTTCCGAGCTTTGAATAAAAAGACAATAAAAAATAGGTACCCTATACCTAGGATTGATGAGTTGCGGGATGAATTTCATGGAACTGTCTATTTCACAAAGATTGACCTATGTTCTGGCTACCATCAGATCAATATGAGGGAGGAAGACATCTCAAAAACAACTTTCGGGTGTCATTACGACCATGATGAGTTATTGATGATGCTCTTTGGGTTAACCAATGCCCCAACCACGTTCCAATCTTGCATGAACCATGTGTTCAAAAAACAACTGAGGAAACACTTGTTAGTATTTTTTGATGACTTGCTCATTTACAACAAGACGTGGGAGGAACACCTTCAGCATGTGGATCAAATTATGTCTATCATGGAGGAACAATGATTGTACGCTAAGGAGTCCAAATGTGAGTTTGGAATGATAGAGGTACTTTACTTGGGACACATCATTGGAGAAAAGGGGGTACAGGTGTTAATATTATGGTAGCTGCGGGAGGTATTTACCTCCACGTGTAAACTTGACGAGAATAGAAGACTCCGGAAATGTAATAGCCGTATTAAATAAACAACATTTAATT